>JAEANM010002629.1:0-24085 GCA_017656035.1 Myanophis thanlyinensis | reverse complement strand
ACGTTTGTTGTAGATGGAGTGTATCTCAGGGAGTTTGGTGTGGATGATGCGCTCAGCTGAGCGTACCACCCTCTGTACTGTTTGTCTGTTTCCTCTTTCCCATTGTGATCCAGAAAGCCCAAAATAAACCAGATGTGCAAAAGATCTTCTGACTAGGTATATTGATGTAATAATATAGTAATTCATATTAGTTTACATTGGAAAGGAATTTTCTTGTGCCCTATGCATAAAAATGTTGGTTTCAAATAGAAAGGAATCCAGGAGAACTCACTCATGGCCAACTTGCTGTGGGACAACTCGCTGTGGACAGATCACCAAGAGACTATTTGCCACATATAATTCTACACAGGATAGTTCAAAGCCATTAATGTTATCTGCTACTGTTTCTTTGACATTATTTCCATTGGAAATAGTGTCGAAGAAACTATGGTGGATAATATTTATTGCATTGACTTATCCTGCGTGGAATTGTCTGGGATGAGTTGTCCTGCAGCAAGTTGACCATAGCAGGTTGGCCACCACAAATTGTCCCATTCCATACAGAGTGTCCTTCCCAAAACTCATTCCTTTCCATTTCAAATGTAGAATATCTATATTATTTTAAAGGATCTTCTTTAAGGAACATTAAAGATATTTCATCAAACACATTTATAGTTTATCTATCATCTACATATGAATTATTTAATCCACTAAATTTTAAAGTCTAATCTAAAAACCAGGAACAGAACTGCATTTTGCAGCTTACTTCCAGCTGAGAAAACAAAGTAGATTGTAAATTGTACTGTATTGTGCTTGTCATATTTACAGAATTGGTTAAGATCTCATGTTGATCCCACACACAAGAGGGTTTTTTTTTGCTTATTTATTTCACAAACCATTCTCAAGCAATAATTTCCTTGAGTGAATGAGCAAACACAAACATGAAACCACAGAGCTAGACTTTTCACACCACTTCGTGTCATAAACTTTCTTCAGTCGCACTAGCCTTTTGCAGACAATAGTAACCAAATACATAGAAAATAATGAATTTAATTTTATCTATACAGTATGAGATATAACTAAAGTATATGCAACAGAAGATCAGATTATAGAATTGTATTTAAAATGTACATCTATTTTGTCACCGATTCATAGTCAATAGGAAAAAGTTCCACTAGATGTTTTGCATGAAAAGCAAGACATAGTTGAGTGATTGAATGGGTGAGAGAGATTTTCTCATTCATTGAAGCATGCTGTCTTCTTTAGTGGGTTTACAGTTGTGGGCCTTATAGTTCCAGAGACAATTCCTTTTTGATTCTCAATGATATCTGCCCACTCAAATTGTTCTGCAATGTGGAAGTTCACATAGACTCACAGTCCTTGTGACAGCTTTTGTTAAGACGGCTTTTGTACAGATGTATCTTTTGTGTCAATTGTGTCCACCTGTGGAGTAGAAAACCCTGTCCATAGCCTCTAATGTCCTAGTCCTCTCTTTTTTTGACTATTCTAACATGGTCTACATGAGGCTGCCCTTGAAGAACTTTTGGTAGCTGTGACTAGCACAGAAGGATGAATATATCTTAATATATTTGGATATGTCTTAATATGTCTTTCATGAGCTGCATTGGCTACCAGTTGGTTCAGGGGCAAAATCCAACTGGTTTTCCTACCAGTTCGGTGTGTGCACATGCACACCAATCAAACTGCAGTGCGTCACTTTAAATGACGTTTAGAGGCTCCAGAGGCAGCGGGGATCATCAAGAAGGCTCCGCAGACACTCAAAACAGCTGATTTAGGTGAGTAAAAAAAATGGAGTGCGTATAAGTAAGAATAGGAGCTCGGGCGGGTGGGCAGGGCTTGGATGGATGGGTGGGGCTTGGGTGGGTGGGGCTAATTTCAAATCTCTACTACTGGTTCTGCTGAACTGGCTAGACCTGGCTGAATTTCACCTCTGAGTTGGTTTATGGGTATGATTCAAATTGCTAGTTATCACATTTAAGGTCCTATATGGCTCTAGTTTGGATTATACGAGGGATTGCCTTCTTCTGTGGTTATCTGCCTATACAATCAGATCACCTCTTTCAGATCCTATTTTGCAGGTTTGTTAACTGACAGAAGTGCTTTGATCTGCCCCCATTTTTTGGAACTTCCTCCTGGCAAAGATTTGGTAAACTTATTTTCTCTTGGGTTTCAGGAAAAAAATAAGATGATCTACCTGCTCCATTTTGCACAAGATTATGAGGTTCTACAGCATTATCTATCTATCTATCTATCTATCTATCCATCTATCTATCATGTATCAATCAATCATTTATCTATCTGGGATATTGTTTTAGAAGTTGACACTGTAAACTGTCTACAGTCTTTGGGAGTGGCTGACAAACAAACAAATGACTAAATGAATAGACTTAACCATAAAGCAAATATTATGAGATAAATGGTGCCAGTCAACATTTCAAGCTTTGAAAAGCAGTATTTATTAGCCAAGTATGGGAGACCACCTGAAATGTTATACCTATCACATCAAACAGGAAACAGATCTTGTAATTTAGACTATTCCTGCACATTCACTGTATATCCTATCATATATGATATTTTTTTCAAGTAGCTTGTTATTTAAGTACTTTTTTTTTCAAATGAACTGACCATGTTGCAATGGAAGGATGTTTAGGCTCATTGATCATGCAGTAATTCCCAGCAGAATACTCTTATGCTTGCTGGTAATTTTCAGTAGATGAAAGACTTATTTTAGTATTGACAGGAATTTTACTTTCATTTCGAAAAGACGCATGGGATCTCTGGTTAGATCTAAGCATGTAGGGAAGAAGAAGGTTTAAACACCTCCACCTATATATTGTTTCAGATTCATAATCACCAGTTATACACTTGCTACTGTAATTATTTGTAATTATTTGCTACTGTAATTATTTTTAATTGTTACAAATATATAACATAGTTGTATACTGTCAATTTAATGACAAATACAGATAGTCTTCAAGTTACAACACAATAAGCCCAACATTTAAGTTGTTAAGTGAAACATTTGTTAAGTCAGTTTGCAAAGTTTGCAACTTTTGCAACTTTTGCAACTTTTCTTGCCACAGTTATTAAGTGAATCATTTCATTTGATAAGTTAGTAATGTTAGTTAAGTGAATCTGGATTTCCCATTGATTTTGCTGCATTTTGCTGTCAGAAGGTCATGAAAGAAGGTCACGTGACCCTAGAACACAGCAGCCATCATAAATATGAACCAGTTGCTAAGCATCTGAATTTTTATCATGTGACCATGGGGTTTCTGCAACAGTTGTAAGTGTGAAGAACGGTCATAAGTCACTTTTTCAGGTGATTTGTAATTTTGAGTGGTCACTAAATGAAGTATTGTAAATCAAAAACTACCTGTATAGTGTTTAGTCCTCAATAAAAATACTAAAATATATTAGTAATATTTATGGGACTATATTGCATACTTAAAGGGAAGAGAACTTGGCTTAGTCCTACCACCACAATATTTTTGAAATATATAAGGACCTTTTCATTAAGCAGGGATAATTAATTATATTCTCCTGGACATTCTATATCCTATAAATTCAATTATGAAGCACTTTGATGAAACTCAGATTCATTTACTCATGTCTGGCTTATAGATTCGAAGTAAGTAATTATGAAAGCTATGCCAATAAGCTTTCAGTATGATAGAGCTGATAATATTTTTAAAATTGAGTTTAAAAGAATAAAGCCACCTGGCCAAGGATGCAAAATATTGACAACCCCAAAATGACAGAAAAGATGCAAAACTTTCTCTCAGATTTTTGTAGTTCAGTTCCTATGGATTTTTTTTCTTTGCAGATATTCAAAAAACAGTTCATTTATTTAATGAAGCTTTCCAAATGGAAATATTCCCCACATTTGATCAATGTCTTATTTGTTCTATTTAATAGAAGAATGCTATCTCATCTCTGTGGAATAGAGTGGTTCAGGGATGCTTTACAGGACAAATTTTTGTTTTGCACTTGCTATTAAATTGGGGGAAAGGGTTAAAATGAAATTTTCTAAAAAATATAATTGTCCTTGAAATATTTTTCCTTGAAATAATAAAAAATTTTTAAGATTGTTTCTAGCTTAGATAACTTTCGTTAATATTGCTGCTTAACTAGAAATATAAACATAAACAAAAGGTTGAAAAGAAGACAAAATATTTTATCTCTTATCTCTAACCAACTCTTAAATCTGTATGTTAATTCTTCGTTCCAATCCCTTCCAGATCCGGCAACTAAATTTAATAAGCATTTGGTACAAATCACAGTTTCTCACAAGTGATGAGACATATGTTTCAACATCTTGATGCAACCCCCATCCATCAGATGCAAGATCAATCATATGCCTGGCATCACAACAGAGCAACACATTTCTCATTGCTTGTGTGGTCCACCCACTACATTACAGTGAAGAAAAGGTGCTTGCATTCAGTACTATATGCTTCTTCTATTTGTTACTGGTAGTACTGTATATGGTACAGACAAGAGATTAGAAAAGAAATTGGGCTCTGGTGAATGTCCATGTGATTCAATTCACAGAAACTAAGGATAAATATTTCAAGAAGAGTGCTGAAAAAGAAATAATAATAATAATAATAATAATAATGTTTTGTACTTTTATAAAATGTACAGACAAATACAGATAAGCACAAACATGAAAAAGAGTGGGAAGTTATGGTATTTTTCATGTAAATATCTGGGACAAGATTGAAGAGTTGTATGAAATGGTAATTCACCCTTATTTAATTACTAAGCAATAGTAATAGCTACATATTGGAGGAATGAGAACCAGTGAAAGTATTTCTAGAGCTCCATCTACCATTTCATTATCTGGAATATAATAGAACTGAAATAATCCTTATATCAACATAGCTCTTATATCATTTCATCATAATTGATTCGCTACTTCTTTGATTCACAAAGAATGTTTTTTAAAATTTGCTAATTCCTAGTCAGAAATAGACCCAGGGTACCATTAATGATGTAAGTAATGATATAAATTACTTTATATCTATATTATATCTAAAATTACTACATATCTTTTTAGAGGTGATCAGAAAATTTCAATTTATAGCCAGTTGGGTACAATAGTACTTTCTCCTAAAGAGAACTGGTGATTTCTACTGTGGCACTAAACAATTTCCAATTATATTAATTAGGGGGTGCTTCTACAGTCGATAATCCATTAAAGAAGATAATGTAGTTTTTGTGGATTCTTTCTGTGGATTTTATCTATAGTTACTATTGGGTTCTTCCCTTTGAAGAGTTTCAGCTAATTTCAGAGCATGAAGGCTGAGAGCAGGAAAAGAAGGGATTACAGAAAAAAAAATGAGAAATTATGTCTTCTAAGAAGTTATCACATAAATTCAGAATTAAAATAAAAAAAATCTATTTTATAATAAATATTTTGTAAACTATAAGGTAAACAGCACAACAGTTGACAGGAAACATGTTCCTAATTGTTGCTGGAGTTAAACATCAAAATCCATAAATATATTTTATCAAGGGCTTCATGAAGTTTCAGATTAATTAGTCTAGAAGATTTCTCTTAATCAGAGCAGATGCCATCTATCAAGTTCACAGTAATGAGAACATCAGCTGATCTTCCTCCAAAGGCTACAAAAAGAGAAAACCTATTGCACTACATATTGGAGCAGCTCGGCTCATTACCCAAGCTCAAAAAGTTTAATTTAAATTTAATCACATTGTATGTTGTTTTGGTTTAGTTTTAAGTTTTTCAATATGTTTCTATTTTAGGTAAGATACTAGACTTGTTGGGTAATTATATAAATGGATGGCTTTAATCAGGTACTATATACTGAATTTCACCTGATTGTAACTTACAACTTTCCATGCTACCTTTAAAAATTGCAATGAGTAAACAAGATCAAAGATATATTTTATTTTAGCGCTATTTAACTTTCTTCCTTAAAGAGTCATTATTGTATGGAAGGGTTTGACTCAAACTACCTGTTACTTGAATTGCTAAACATGTTCTGTTTTATTGAAATACAGCTATATAAGGAAGATAAAAATAGCAATATCAATAGCAATAGTACTTACACATATATGCTCCTTCGTAGTGCTTTACAGCCCTCTCTAAGCCATTTACAAAGTCAACATATTGCCCCCAACAATCTGGGTTCTCATTTATCGACTTGGGAAGGATGGAACGCTGAGTCATCCTTGAGCCATTCAGGATCGAACTGAAAGCAGTTGGCAAAATTAGCCTGCAATACTATATTCTAACTACCACACCACCATGATTCTTAATGCTAATGATAAGGATTAATGATAATTATAATCTTCCTCTCCCAACCACTTCCACTCGGCACATTATAAGGGATCATATTAAACCACAGGTAAATTTGGAGAAAAATATAGGTAGAAAAGTTTCTAATTCAGCAATTATTGGGAAACCAAAAATGGCCAAATCTATTTTTGGCTTTTTAGAAATTGCTGAACTATAAGAATCTCTTTAATCATTAACCATTCCAGCTGGAATTTCTAAAGAATAACAGGAACATCACAAAACCCCTAGATATGGGTTAAATATCTCTTTCCCGACTCCAGTTCTTTCTTCCTGAAATGACATTACAGTTTTTCTGAAAAAATTAACAGTCCAGCCACAGTATAGTAAATACAAACCTGTTATGCCTTAGCAATACCAGGTATTTGAAATCTGGAGGCTGCTGGTGGAGAGAATTGAGCTTGTGCAATTGTGATCGTATCCACTCTGAGAGTAAATTCATAAGTAGTGCTGATATACAGTACATCAAGTAGCTTCCCTCCCCAAAGTTCTCCAGATGTGTTGCACTGCTATACCCATAATGCTCAATAAAATACTGCCAGAAAATTGTGGATCCTGAAGTCAGCTAGAAGAAACAAATGGAGAAAGGCTGGCAGAAAATATACCCATATTTGATCCTTTTAAATCACACAGTAATTGTTTTCTTACACATCTTCCTTGCAAAAAACACCTTGTCCTCAATTCACTAGAGGAAACCAAGGGCAGTATAGTAATAATAGACATGAATGTCCTTAGCTTTATTTTATGAACCCTATCCATAAGGACTAAATAGGTTTGTGGGTTGATTTGTTTTGTAGTGTCAGTGAAGAATTGATGGCAGTTGATTTTAAGTATTCAAATCATTAAAAAATAAATGCCCTCTAAAATAGACTGAAATTCCATGAAATATATCATCGTAATTTTTATTTTCTCCCTGGCTGGTCAATAAACAAAACCAAACAAATATCCCATGCTCTGCCACTTAATGCTCATTGAAATGTTGATACCCTGTTTTAAATAATCTAACTTAATGACTACTGCACCTTTTGTGTCTTTTGGATGGTGAACAATAAAACTTAAACCAGAGTGACTAATTTAATTTTTCTAGGACAAAAGAATGAAAAAAAAAATAGTTTGAGTGTATTATTTATAATTAGGCAATGATGTCCATTTAATTTATAGTGTTCAACAGTCCTCCCTTGATAGAATATATAAATATATAATATATAAATGGGTTTTAGAGTTGATATTTTATTCCACACAACATAATTATAACTATAATATAATGGAAACGGAAAGAGAGCCTTAAAGATGAATTATAGATTTCTCTGCTTTTCAATTAGTTATTTTCAGATAAAAGTGTTTCTACTGACTACTGCTAATTTATAAAACATAGTGTTCTATTGGTAATGTGTTTGTGAAAAAGTATCTTTAGTGACATCATTGAATGGTGTAGTTGCTTGCTATCACTGGAAATTTAAAATGATTATTTAAAGCACAATTATTTTACCTAAGCTAACTTTGAAAATAAACAGTTATTCACTCAAAACAAAACACAGTCTATTGTCCAGAAATATTTATTCATTGACCTTAAAACACAGAATAGAAAAAGCTTTGTAAATAAAACTATATATATATATATTATATATGTATATGAATGCTTTATTTTTTATTAGGTACTTCACAAAAAAACACTACAGACAATAACAAAATATTTCAATTCATTTAAAAAACTGCTATTTTGGTGGACAATCTGCTTTGATCAAGATGTCTCAAGATTTACTGTTTGACAGTTTTTATTTCATAAACTTGTTTCTTAAAAAAATTGAAGCATTTGTTATTTGATCAAGATTTCAAACATTTAGAGACACTCACAAACCACAGAACAGCTCATAGGAGTTTATACAGACTGTTCAGTGCCAAATCATCCATCACGGTGACCAACTGAGACACAAAACCAAACTACTTTTGCACCTGAAGGAGTCATCTGGGCACAATCATTTTCACAAGCAGTACAGAGCATTTGCTGGGAGCTCACAGACCTCACCTGTGGAAGTTCCTGCAATTGCTGATGTTCAAAACCACATGCAGAGACTACAGGAGCAGCTACAGTTCAGGCCCTGAGCTCTTCTTTCATATAAGTAATATTACTCATGAAAAAGGGAGTGCCAGAATTCTTGTGGGCAAAAAGCAGCTAGGTATAATGCCTGAACATGCCTCAAATTCTTAAAGAAAAGTAAATCACAACTGAATTGGGGTATAATTTAATCCAACGAGGAGAAACAATATTTAAACAACTACATGTTTTCCATTGCCCTTTTGGTAATGTGTTCTCTCCCACTTTCAGACTTTTCCTGATTTAGATATTCCAGAACTTTTGCTAGCATCTCCTCATCCATATATGGTCTGTTCTGGGTGTCATCATTCTCTTTAGCCATTGGCAGCCTTTTGCTGAATAAAGTGAATTTATCTGGTTCATGACTTCCTATTTGGTCTAGATGGTGTTCAGATGAAACTGTGAGTGGAATTTCTTTCTTCAGACCTGTATTGATAACTTCAGGATACTTTGTCAACATCTTGGCTAAATAATCTGACAAATCATCTTCTTTTCCATTCAATGATTCTTGTTTTATTTGTCTTTCTAAACGGTTAAGCCAGGCTACTTTGGAAAGTATATTTTTATCAGATCTTGCAGGCAGGTACCATTTTGGCAATTCATTTTCTTGATTTATTTGATGTCCAGGATAAGAAGATTTTTGATTGCCAATATTTTCCATCCCTAAAAGATTGATAATGTCTTCAACATTCAGGTCTTCTGGCAGATTATCTGGCAGAACATTAAATCTTTGTTTTTGATAACCATGTAAGGAGTTCATCTTATTTTTGAATAAGTCTGGTTTTTCTAAATTAATCTCAGGGATTTCATCAATATCTTCAATCAGTTCAGGTTCTTGTTCCTTTTCATTCTGACGTGTATCTCCGTATTTCAACATTTCAATTAAATCCTCAGGTGGGATCTGTAAATTTCTTGAGATTTCTATCAACTGGTAAACTGCTTGAGGATCAAGCTGTTTTTCAAAGTATTTCACTGCCCTTTTGTCTTCATTTTGGTTGATTCCTAATATATTACCTCCTGGTCTATTTATCATTTTTTTCAAATAATAATCCATCAACTGTGAAACATCTTCCAGGACTTGATTTTTATTCTCTTTTTTCAGGTCATCTTCCAGGGTACCTGCTCTCTTTATTTCATCATTTATCTCTTTGTTTTTCTCAATTTCTTCTTTACTATCTCTTATTTCTTCTTGAGTTTGACTTTCCACTTTTTCCTCTATTGGGTTCCAGTCTTCTCCTCCAACCACATCTTCATAAGCAATGTTATTCCCTTTAAAAGCATCATCTTCCTCATCAGCATATAGCTTTTGTTCCTCATTAAACCTTTCTTTGTTTAGATTATGAGGTGCCATCATTTTCCCTAGCTCCTGAAATACAGATTCTAAAGTAGCAAGACTTTGGGGTGTATACTGTTCTTCCACGATTTCATTTGTTCTTTTATAAGGACTATCTCTTGAATTTTCTTCAAAGTATGCATGTGGAACCTTAAAATTTTTATATGTTGTAGCAGGCCAAGTACGATCATCATAATCATCCATTATTCCATCCAGAAAGATATTGTCTGAATTCAGGGGATTAAGTTTATTTTCTTTTGATTCTTTCTCTCTTTGTTTTATGGTTTCCAACATTGTCTTAACCCACTGGGAATCATCTTCTGGGAAGGACTCCCTTTGTTTATCAGGTAAATAATGTTGGTTTTTGCTTTCTTTTGACTGTAGAACAAATGGAGCATTTTGAAACGAATTATAATCTGGACTTGTTTCTATATTGCTGGTTTTTTTTCTTAGATTTTCTATGTATTCCAGAGCTTTGATCATATCTGGGCTCGGAAGCCTTTGCAGGTTTTTCATTAGATAGTCTGGATCATTTTGAATGTTTTGAAAACTTTGAAATGAAGCAGCATTGGCATAAGAGATCAGCAGAAAAACTTGGGCAAGAGGCAAAAGTATTCCAAGCCAGAAGATTTTATCAGCCATGTTTGAAATGTTTCCTTCAAATAGAGAAAAAAATTAAAATTAACACAGGTATATCTTCTATAGTCAAGTATGGACAACAATAACAGTTCTAGACTAAAGTAACTTATAAATTACTTCAAGTTGAATTCTATTATTTATTTATTTATGTTCAGAGATCACAAAAATGAAACTGAATTAACCATAGTCTATACAAATAGTTACAACTAACTATGCTTGCATAGAGGATATTCCTTGTAATTTAGTGTCAGGCATGAAAGACCTGGTTACACATGAAATTACAATTAAACTGATTTATTGCTAAATAGCCTATGCACATAAATATTGTCAACGAATGGTTACCTCCTGCTTGGCCTTAGATAAAGATCCCCAGAATTCAAGGGTGCTTGGACTTAGTCTGCTTGTGACTATGTAGGGATTGTAGGCTAAAGCCCTCTTTTAACTCCACTCCCAGGTTTTGCTACTCCTACAAATTGTTGTTTTCCTTATTTTTTTGGGAAACAATCTTACGTAGTTGAATAAATAACCATGAAGCCTATCTATAATTTTTCCAATTATACTTTATGTGAGACAGCTATTATTTATTAAACAATAATATTGATTTCCTAGACAGACCCTTAAATTCCTTATATTATGATTTTTATGAATACTTCTAAATTTTGGACAAAGCATTTTCAAAATCTATAATTAGTTACCTAAAATGAGGGGCCATCAAGGTATCTGTATACATTTGCCTTAATGTTTGCCAGATTTCTGAGCTATCTGATCTTTTACTTTAAAAAAAACCTTTTAGTTAAAATAAGGAAGCTGGCATTTTGCTAAATTCAGGATCAGCCACTATCATTATTTTTAGTTGCAAGAATTTTTCTGGGCCCCAATGGGTGCCATACATTTGATGAGTGGTTACATTCCAGTGTTTTGTATAAAAGTTACTTACTAGCCTAGAAAAGGGAAAAACTAAGTCAAAGTAGCAAGCTCCCTTTGCATTTGGGGAACCTGAAGGATATGACAAGATTCTGATAAACTTGTTATTTCTAACTAATTATGTTCTTCCATAGCATTTGTTTTCCTTTAAATGAAGAAGCCCAGCCCTTCTAGCAGCCATTTTGTGGGAGTATTCATAGAAAATTCTCAAACTTTCAAATGTGCCCACTAATCCAAAATGGTTGCCCCCAATCAATAAAAATAAGTCAAATGTGATCACCCTGCAAATAATAAAATAATAATCTCAAATTTATTAATGAAGTCATATAATTGGAGCAGTTGAGAAGTAGTGTTAGTAAATAAACACAATGAATATAACCAATGGAAATAAATATTTCATGGAAAATAAATCTCTCTGTCACTAAATATTTATAACATATCCCAAGTGCAAAATTAAAGCAATTCTGATAGTCAACTCAAGCTTTTTTCCTTGACAAAGAATATAGATTTTAATTGTTAGCTTGGGTTATGTTTTTATCATGTTTAGATGTGTCTGAAATTACAGCCAGATTTATGTCGTGCATAAACTAAGAGAACAAGGTAAATGCTTAATCAAAATACAAATATGTCCATAAAATATTATATCAAATATTTACAAATGTAGGTTTTCCTATCTTTCACATATATTTCACATAACATCTCAGTCTGTTGATTTACTCATTCCAAAAGCAGGCACTCAGAAAATAAAACCTCAAAGTAAAAAAATAACCAGACCTTAATAAAAATAAAGAACTAGACTTCTAAGATAATTTATTTTGAAATTCTGCAATACATTTTATTGTTTTATCTTTAACATTTGCTATCTCAAGAAGAACAAAGAAGGATTAGCAAAGAAAGATTAGCAAATATCAGCCAGACTGAGAGGATAAATTTGCTTCTCTAATACTTCAATCATATATATATTTGTAATAAAAAAATAGTTTTGTCTCAAATGCATTTAAGTAAGCCTAGGATTCTATCTAGACAGGGCAATACTGAATAGAACACTAAACCCTTCTGGCTTGAATAAACCATTTTCTAGACTGTGCTCATTTGCATTGGTAAATACATATTTCATATTTATGTTAATAGGGTTCTGTTAATAGTGGGAATTGTTTTTAAAAATCCTGTTTACAAAAATAATAGTAGATAGGCCACATGAGATTTAACCATTCTAATTATAAAATGATTGATCCAAGATATTTATTCAGAGTTATGTTACCTCTATAGCATTTGGCTGTATCATCTATGGGGAAAAGTAGTAAACAGGAAAGTGGATTGAACATTATATAAAAACTATTATTGTTTTTGTAGAAATGGAATTTTTCCTCCTCTTTTATATCCAGACAAATATATGTATACACTGATTGTCTTTGTTTTTTAAAAATGTTTTTGACTTACTGAGCTAAAAGGACAGAATTCCTGTTTGTTTAAGTCTTGCTGAAAAAATTCTAAGATTTCCGACAAAAATTGCAATAAACAGACTGTAGAAAAATTAAAACCAGAACGGACATAAATAGTACCTTCCTAATTCAACTTTTTTTTTTCAGTCCATTCATGTTTCCTCATGTCCTTTTCATTTTACAATAGCCTGTTGAGTGGTTCATGAGGTGGAGGAAAAAAAATTCAATAGTTTATCTTACTCTATTCTGGGTAAACACCCACATATACCATGCAAGGCTTATTATGCCATTCAAGCAATAGTAGATTTGGTTTGCAACACAGCATGGCATGATTTTACACATTGAACTAATTAAAATACTAGAACAGAATTTCTTTTTTTTTTATCCAACAATGCCCCAAGTCAGAATTTAGATTAAGAAAAATACTAGTTAATAATCTGTTAATTCTCAAGACTCTATTCAATATCATCTCAAAATAGGAGGTGGAATTCTTTCTTTGCCAAGGTCCTTAAAAGAGAATAGTTTTACTTTACAATAATATTGCAGCCTGAATGCTTGAATGGCTTTAGTCAAATAGCTTTTATGTACTAATGACCAATGAAAGCCTGTGGAAAGAAATGTAAATGAGATCACAGATAGAGTAAAAGCAGATAAGGAAAGACAAAATGGGAATTATTGTATGTAATCCAATTTTAATGCTACTGGTAGTTAAATATAGAGAAGTCAGTAGAACTTAATTGATATACTTAAGACCTAGTGATTTTAATGAAGTTGTCTGGATTTCACTATACTTGACTGGAATATTAGCAAGTTAATAGCACCATTTTAAAATAGTTGAACTGATTGCTAGTTGCTTTGGGTTGTTTCTATATATTTTAAACAAAACTCTTGTTTTTATCCTGTACTCTGGCAGTCACTCTGAACTACAATTGTGCTTAATAATGAAGATTTATTCAAGGTAAAATAATGTTAAATTCCAGCCATGAACAATGAGCAAAATGCATTAACATTTTACAGTAGTTAAAATAGCTTTATCTTATTGTATGCTTCATTTGGTATATTTTTATGCTAAAAGTGCCATCTTTTAATTAAATGGATAAATATAAAAAGAAAATATTTAAGGACTTGCCACTCTCCCCAACAGTACGGGTAGTTGTATTATTTTCTACTTTACTACATGTGAAAGTATAATGAATTCCAAATTCAATTCCAGTATCTCCAAATAACTGCTTATTAGAAAACCCTCTAGTTTCTTCTACTTCTGTACAGAAGTAAATGATACCCTTGAATAGAATGGTAAAACTCTTAATATAGTCAATGGGCTGAGGCTTTTAGATTTTAATATATTCAATGGAATATACTCTTTTCTGAATATTCAATAGGAATTATGCAGAGATCCTGTGTACCTACTTTATCCATAAAGACAGACATTAAACCATAAATTTATAACATTTAGCTTTATCCAAATTAGAATATTAGAAATTTTATTTTTCATGGAAGAACAAAGTGTTAGCAGCATTATATTTTAAAATATAGTGATTTATTTCTGAGATTTATTTGCACTAAGACTGACTAAAAATGAAGCTTTATAAATAAACATTTCTGAACTAAACTATTAAAAAATCCTCAAATATTGTTTGCTCTATAAGGGTTTTTAATAACTCTTAGGTATAATTATCAATACTCTCATTGGTCTGTTTCTTATTACTTTTAATATATGGTGAAATCACAAGGTATGAAAAATATATTTAACATCTACATAAAACCCTGTTTCTGTGCTGCTAAGTGAAGTGCATCAGGTTTCAATTTCATGCGTTTTCTGACTAGTTAATTTGCTGCTTCTAGCTTATTCCCTGTTGGGAAGCTCCCTACCGAGAAAATATACATTGACTCTTCCATTTGATTTGTCGATTAAAAGAGAAAGCGTATATTCTTACCTGTGTCTGAGGCAATCTAAAGCATGATATTGACGATATCCATTCGCTCCGAGTTTAGACTGTTTTCAGCACCAGGAGAGCTCCCTCTGGTTATAGTGTACATCACCTGACTCTTACTGACAGACTGACGTCACCCCAACCGGTTGGGGGGAAAAAACAAAAAACGACTTTCCTTTTGAGAAAGAACATTACAGAAAAAGCGTCGTTTGGCTTCACTATTTGAAAGGAAGAAGGAAAAGATTTCCTTTGTATGTTAACGCCACCTGTCTTCCTCTAGGGAAAACTGCATTCTTCTTTGCAATTAAGCAACCCCTGAAAACCTTGGAAAAATGACGAGTCTGGTCACAGTTTATATAGTTCCCTGTCGCCTAATCCTTGACAAGAACCTGCAGGAAGTAATGTTGATCTGGACCTCCTGAGAACAGAGAGGAATTTACAGGAAACTGGTAAGAATTCCGGATTCCCAGATATTTAGAAACTGCTGTAGTAAAAGGATTTCCACTTGCACTCTGTAGGTTTCAAAGGATGCAGCTGAAAGTATGAAAGCTTGAGAATAATCAGGAAAAAATGTGACAGAATGGTGATATATGATCGCATTTAGTACTGAATACAAATTATTTGGTTTTTCAAAATTATAACCTATCCTTTGCAGCTGGTTCTATTTGTGAATCTGAAGACTTTAGGAAAAACAACTGCAAGAGAGGGATTTGATTATTACTTCTGCTTTCTATTACATTCATTTGATTTGTTTTGGAGGAGTTGCTCTTAAAGTCTGTAATAAAATTATAATGAAACACAGAGACATACCCACACAATGAAAAAAATGAACCTTATTATTTTTCACTGTGTAATTATAATGATACGTCTGCTAATATCATTGCAACAAACTATAAATTTTAAACTTCCATGTGTAGCAGCTCTAATTTTATTGGGGGAAGTTTATGTGGAAAAAGCCAAACATAAATATACATAAATATAATCTTGCATGAAGACTTCAGATTCAAGAATCTTTCTTTTATTTTCCAGTAGTTATTAACCACAGGGATTTGCCACCATAACATATTATTGGAATACTATTTTGGATCATCAAAGTAGCAACCTTTTGCCTCTTAGTGATCAAATCAAATCAAATTTTATTCATCACATGCACAGTCATACATGCAGTGAAATGCAGTGAAATGTGTATGCAACCACTCGACTGTAGGTAGTAGAGCAAGAGAATAGTATAGACAGGAAGGGAGGATAAATTAGGGAGTGGTTGAGAGAGGTAGATTATATGAATACTTTATAGTCCTGGGTTTGTTGTGGTTTGGTTTAGGGACCGTATTGCCTACGGGAAGTAGCTCCTCCTTAGTCTCTCTGTGTTGGCTTTCAGGGAATGGAGGCACTTTCCTGACCGCATTATGGTGAACAGTCTGTTGTTGGGGTGGCTGGAGACCTTCATTATTTTCCTGGCTGTAGTTTGGTATTGTCTGTGGTAGATGGAGGGCAGTTCAGGAGCTTGGTGTGGATGATGCGCTCTGCTATGTGCACAACCCTCTGTAGAGCTTGCCTGTTCTGTATGGTGCTGTTCCCAAACCACATAGTGATGTTGCCCGTGGTAAAAGTGCATGGTACCAACTGTTTACATGCATAGGTGAAAGGAATATGATCATGGATATTGCTTTGCTTTAACATTACATACTGTAGCTATGTCATAGTAGTAAGTCATCTTTTTCGTTAGCAGAGACAATGTTTTAATGTTATTTTTTCTACTACTGAGGATGTGATCCAGTGAGCTGGAAATTACATGGTGTGAGTAGAAAAACACATGATACATTATTTGTGGATTTTTTTAGATGTTGAGATTTTAATGGCCATAGATGTATCTTGTCCAGCTCTTTTATTAGTATTATTTTTTTTGCTAAAATAACAAATTAAAAATAAAAATTAGCTGTTTTGCTGCTGTATTGTCATGGATATTCTTCCATTTCCTCTTCAAAATGGAATCTGGAGTTGAACTATGAATTACCCATTTTTATTGTGATGGTTGGTTCTGATCAGTAGACAATTGACAAGATGAAATCATTAATTTTGGTTTGTTTGTTTGTTTAATATTTTGGAACTGATTCCATAGTTGAGAAAAATCTGAATAAACATCCAGTATGCTCTTGTCATGCCTAAAAGGAAAATATATGCTGGGGTTTTGCTAGTCTATGCTTTTGCAAGTATTACAGTAGTTTCTTTTAGTCATGACACATTGTAAGAAAGGCTGAGGAGTTGGGGAGTTGGTTTTAGATAACAACAACTCAGAGGCTGTTAACTTTTCACATTCCTTCTGAACTTTCTCACGAGAACTGAGGACAGTTCGTTTGCACCTGATGTGGGCAGTTTGCAGAGATTTATTGTATTTTATTATTTTATTTATTTGATTTATATACCGCCCCCTCTCCCGAAGGACTCGGGGCGGTTCACAGCCAATAAAAACAATATCAATACAATACAAGTTAAAAACAATTAAAACAATTAAACAACAAGAGATGAACTTCAGATGTAACTTTGATACGAATGGAGAGCAGTTGTCATGTGATAATAAATGGGAAGGAACTTTCAGTTTAGTTGGGTGGAGAAAGCCCGAGAATTTCAGATTCAGGATTTCTCCAGACATACCAATACAATGTCTTCAATAAAATCTCATTCTAAGGACTTTTGTTTCTTTGCAGTTTTGATTAAATTTTGGATGCTGTGTGGAACCCTGACAGCTATCTTCTCAGTCACTGCCCCTTATGACCAATACTTTTCCTACTCCCTAATTATCTGGAGCCATGCTATGTTAGCCTGAGATATTTTACAAAAGTTTAAGTAATAATTACCCACCACCCAATGCAAAAGATTCAACATACATGTATTTACACTTTTCAGAACAAAGTATTCAAAATAATTTCAATGAAGTTAAAAATGGTGGGTATTCTTAATTTTTATGTATGAAGAATAATAAAAGCAATGAAAATTCAAACGCGTACTGGTAGGAAATTATTGGAACTGAAATCTAACACATCCAGAGTATACCCAGTTGGGGAAAATAGTCTACATTGACTTCTAGAAAATCTCCATAGTTACAAGTAATTTGTGCTATACCTTTGAGGTATGGTCCTTTTTCTCCTTTAAAAAATGATTTTTAAAATGGTCAGTTTCACATTATCAGTTGATGGCCTGAGTAAAAGAAGCATTAGCATCCCAAATATTAGTATTATCAGTATATAAAAATAGCTCTACCGGATAAGGTATGCAAGCCTCAAAGTCAGCTACTTCAATCTGAAAGCAACATAAACCATTTTGAGGCTGTTCTTTTTTAAAATCATTGTTTTTAATCATGTCATTTCCCAACTTTTAATTTTAATCCAGTTTGATTTTTTTTTTGCAAGATGATAGCAAAATAAATTTCCAAATACAAAACTATTAATACAGATTTTGCAAATCTGTTTTGAACAAATTTTATGTATCTCCCAAAGAATTGCAGAAGTCTTCTTACTGGATCAAGGAATTGGGATTTCAATGGCAGCTCTGAGTCAGACAGCAGTGTTTGAGTCTCCTGTATGTGTGTGGTGTGTATATGTGTGTGTGTGTGTAAAAGATAATGAGAAAGTCTGAGTCATGCTGTAGAGAGGATATAGGGAAAAAAGTAAGGCAGTAAATGTGAATGAATGGAATGAAACAATTTTGTGCTTTCATTTCTTATACCTAAATAACATTTATTTTTAGTACTTCAGAATGGAAAAGAAACTTCCTTGTAATGGTATATTGATATATATAGTTGAAAGAAGTATTTCAAAAAGCTACAGTTATTAAAAATTTGGGCTTTTCTAACAGTATTCTACCTCCACAAGTCAACTGGGGCCATATAAAGGAAAATAATCTACAATGGTGACTTGACCAGCAAGAAAAGAGATAATGGCAAGAAATAAAATCTAGTTCTGCATATCCATTTGCTACCAGATTGGCATCATTGTTATTTTAGTCAATGACGGTTTCTGACCATTCATGGCTGTGTGGATGTTGGATTGAATTATGGTTACTGATTAATAATCTATGAATTCTCATTCAAATAAGTAATTCCATTCCTCAACAAAATAGTGTCCAATCAATTGATTGGAAGTTGGAATGTCATCACCAGCTGAGATGTTTCTTTTCTCATCCTACTAGATCCCTTCTGCCAGGCACAATAGAATGTCTTGTTAATGGTGGAATATCTTAGTATGGATCCTTTAAAACATTTAATTCTAATTATAAATAAAGCAAATTTATTTCATTCAAATTTAAGACAAAGCTGCTCAGAAAAATGACCATATTGAAAAAACAGAGATAAAGCTTTGGAAGACAAAGGAAGTCCTCACTGTTCTTCAGTGGGGACTTTTGTTGCTTAGAATTATGGGGAAATGGCTCTATTGCTCCAAACTGATACACAGCCAATTGAAGATACTGTACATCGAACCAGACAATACATTAAATGAATACATCCCAGAAAAATAACAAAAAAATCTATGTGCGTAGTTATTTGGAGGATGAAATACAGGAATCAGCATTAACATGGATGACTGGAGCTGACAAGAGGTCTTGAAAAAATATAATATGGATTAGATCATGCTCAATAGGCTTGGTTGACAGAAATAATATGTTGACTACAAGTGTCTTTTTAAATTTCTCATTCATCTGTTTGTTTTATTGAGACAAGTTACAATACTTAAACTGAATATGAGTGGTGGTTCTGCAGAAGTGAATGCTTACAAATAAATTCAAAATCAGTAATCCAAAATGAAGTGCTAAGAATGCATTTTATTTGTTCAATTTTACTTTATCTGGGCTGTTACCCTGACACAATTACTTTTAGATGTACAAGATGATTCAAATTAATATAAGACATTCTCTTGCTAGGACATTTTTGTGCATTTCTTGTTTCTTGTTTCTTTAGAGATAACCTCATTAATTCATAACATTCAGTGCTATGATATTCATCAAACCTTCAGTGATAGAATGACAGGTAGTTGTGTTTGTAGCCTGCCCACTGCACTTCTGTCAGATACCACAAATCAATTTGATTGATAGCCTTGCAAAGCAACCAATAAGTCATGGAGAACTGGAATCAGTTTCTGTAAAGTCCACCTCCTTGCTTCTGCTTGATTTATATCCATTTGATCTTCTTCACAGAAGCAAAAACATGCTTGCTGTAGCATCAGATTTTATGGAGAAAATCTGATAAATATACAGTAAGCAGTGAGGCTGTATTAATAAGTTTAGAAGACTCACTAAAATAGGTAGTGCAGAAACAGAATGTGATGTTTCAATCTTTCATCTTCACTTTTTATTTGACAAGAGTTAGAACAGAGCCAAGCATCTGCTACTTCTATAGCATCTGCTAAATAAAATGGTGCACTTTTCTATAAATTCCCTGAACTCATATATAGTAGAAAAGTATTTGTGTTTTTATCATTACACCTATAAGATACTTGAAGAACATTGCCAGTTATAGTAGAAATAAATAACCTTGAACAATAACTTTCTGCTGTTATCCTAATGTGAGGAGTTTTGTCATGTTCTTAGGATAATTGGGGATGGAAAAGCTGTACAAACTGGTTGACTGACTGAGGAAAGAGGCCTAGGGGGAAATTTATGTAGATGAGGTGCATGGTAATAGTGACAATTAAGAAATATCACTTTCATACAGATAAACGGCATGAGAGTTGAATGCTAAAAACATCCTGGAATGGTAAATATAACCCACTGAGATCTGATAAAACCACAGGAATTTTATCTGTTGACATGTTTTAATTGTTTGGTGTTCCATGAATAGTAATAAAACCAAATAATTATCAATAAAAATATGTAATTTTTATGACTTGAATGATACAATAATTTCGTAATTTTCTATATCCAACCAAAATCTAATGAAGGTTTGTTTTAGCACAAACATTTTGCTAGATTCAAAAAGCCTTGAGATAGCTAAGTAGGGATCTTTCCAACTCTTTGTCAAGTTACTTTTTTCAAAAAAAGTGTAGCACTGGGTTTCCAACTATCATGCAATTCCCTGAACTCACCATGATTAACCTTCTTATGTTCTGTAAATATGACTTATTAAAAAAACTAGAAATTTATCTTCTTAAAATGGCAAGCACCTTTTCAAAGGTAAGCACCTATTTAAATAAGCCACTTTTCCCTTGTAAGATGCTCCCAAGCAATAGTTGAATCTGCAAAAGTCTCTTGTAATTATAGATGTCCAACATTAAGCATGATGTTGTGAAAATGTCAAAACTGGTGTCAGATATCTGATGGACATCTGACTTTATATACTTGCATTCCAACATCAGGGCAAATATATGCATCATGTGTTTTGTGTTGTGAATCATTATGCACATTGTTAGCCTCTTCTGTGAACAGCTAGGTGTTGGCCCACCAGTAGCCAACGGAGCTGGTGGCAGACTCAGACAGTGAAGAGGTTGGGGAGGAATATGAGCCAGTCCTAGAGTCTGGAGAAGGCTCTGATGAGTGCTCTGCATTGGAGGCAGAGATGGGGCCAAGGCTGTCCAACAGTTATAAGCTGCCTTCAGAGTTAAAGATCAGTGGATCAGAAGAATAGCTGGAGCCTGTTCCTGATGTGCACATGTGCAGAATTGCCAGGAGAAGGGAACAGTTAAGGAACAAGGGCCGACTCAGGAGTAAAGGCACAGCTTGATAGTGAATGCCCCCTCCCATAGGGAATAAAGAGGAGCAAAAGGCGAATGGAGTTTTCAGGAGACAATTAGTTTGCTTAATTAGTGTGAAGATTTGTTCGTGATTCTCAAAAACTCCGTGCCAAGTACTTTCTTGTACAGTGTTGTGTTTGGAAGATATTGGCCTGGCAGCTCTCCAAACCTAATTTATTTTTATTTATTTATTTAATCAAATTTATATACCGCCCCCTCTCCCTAAGGACTCGGGGCAGTTTACAGCCAATAAAAAACACAGAGTGGAAAATACAAAATACAATTAAAATAAATTAAAATAATTAAATGAAGGCTAATTTAAAATAATGACCAACTCACAGTCCAAAAACTCTTTTGTTATATGAATCTCAGAACACCCACTGTCCATTTTGGAGTCAGGAAAATTCAGTTACCCATTCCCAAAAGGCTTATAAAACACTTCTGATGGGATTGCCAGCCAACAAAACAACTTGCAATATGTGCCTAGATGACGTGGAACAGCCACGCTGAGCTTACTGAGGACATAGTTTTAAATTAGTTGTTTAGTTGGTGCCAATACACTTTGCAAATCAGGATTTTTTTTTAGAGCCTTACATATCCTTTGTGATGGTTTCAAAATTGAGAATGTAGGAAATCTTAGCCAAATCAGCCTCATGAGATGCACTCTCTGAAATTACATGCATTAGAAATAAAATGATGGCATACAGAAGGATTTGCCTGAGTATGATACTGATGTAAATTCAAATTGCACTGAGCAAACATTTCCAAGTACAATAGCATTCTCCAGCTTAGAAAATATAACCCCAAGACAAAGACCAATTAAACATCCACATCTTTTTTTAAAAACATACATGGAGTATATGTATGCTGTAAAGTTTCTCTATGGTTAAGTTTTCATTGGTGATTTAAAAAATTTAAAATGAAAAGAAAGAAAAATACAAGATTTAATAAGACCACATGTGGAATTAAGGAGAAACTTCCTAACAGTGAAGACAATTAACTAGTGGAACAGTTTGCCTTCAGAAATCATGGGTGCTTCATCACTGGAGGTTTTTAAGACGAGACTGGAAAGTCACTTGTCTGAAATGGTATAGGAACGCCTGCTTGAGCGGGAGACTAGCAGACCTCTAAGGTCCCTTCCAGCACTATTCTAATTCTGGAAAAAATATTCTTTCAAATGTTCTTAAAAACAGCCCAGGCAAGTTAATGAATGTAGGAAGTCCAGACCTACATCCTTTATCTTCTGCTTCAATTCCTCTGCGTTGATGAGGGGGAAATAATCTATAGTGAGGATATAATAATGGTTAGCAGGACAAGGTTACATCCTTTTTATAGACCCTTCTCATTAACAAATGGTGGCTGAAAGGACAAGGGTGGGACCAGGTGATGTATTTTCTTGTTTTTTTAAACTAGCATCCGACCAGTTCTATAAGACCGGTGGTAACGTTTATGTGCAGTTCAGAGAAGCAGAAAATCACACCACTGACTGGCCGCTCCCCTCCCCTTCCTGCCCCTTCCACTCACTCCTTTTTGTGCCTCACCTGCTTTGGGCAATGCCTAGAGTTATGTTCGTGGAATAGCTGCTGCTGCTTTCTGGTTCCCTCACTTGCCTCGACCATGCAGCCCAGCTGATCTCTGCCTGGTGAGTCTTCCTTTGATTTTTGCCAGCCCTTTCCTATTCCCCTATTGAGCACAGTGCCCAAGATCCACTTTGATATGGGGGGCACGGACCAGCCAGTGTGAAGGAAGGAGACCACTTTTCATTTTTTCCTTCTGCTCGTCTTTCTCCCATGCCACCAGCTCCCTTTCCTATTCCCATATTGAGCGCAGCGCCCAGGATCCATTTTGATAGTGTGTGGGGGGTATAATTTAACAACTGTGGGGAAGTGTTGGAAGCAGCTGAAGTCTGATTCCTCTCAACTGTGTCCACATTCTGCCTGCACTGCAACATCTGGGGGAGCCATGCCTGAGAGAGCTTGGCCGTGCCCTGGAGCGTAAAATCAGTTTTCATTTCTTTGCATGAAGGAGGGGGGAGAGTCCGAGATGCAGACCTGCTAATGTGTGAACCCCAAAGGGCCGCATTGCAGAATGGGGCAGTCTTCTAAGCCAAAACTGCTGGTTTCCCAATTTTTTTTGAGCTTAGCCTAACACATGAATAGAGGCACAAAGCTAGACCGGCTGTATATCTGCCTGGCTGTGATTAGGAACCCAATCAGGGCTAGCCGTCAGGGGCATTCACCAGAGGGAAAGGAGTGGCTGGGAGGGGCAAGGCCAGGTGATGATGTCAGATTGGCCATGCCCACCCAGTCACGTGACCACCCAGCCGCACCCACCCAGCTGGTCATTAGGGCAGAGAACCGGTTGTTAAAATATTTGAATCCTACCACTGAGCAGCTGAAGAGAGCTGTGATCTCTCAAAACATTTCTTTGAAAGTGCCAGAATTTTGAAATTCATTTGCAGCTTGTTTACAGAAATGGCTTCCTCAACCACAAAATAAATTGCTCTGCTGATAATCTGCTAAATTGCCTTGGAAGCTGGGTGTGTGGTCAAGCATCCTTGAGCTGTTAATCACCTCTCAACAGCATTTGGGGCTCCCTTCTACAGCAAAAATCTTTTTTTTTTGTAAAATTTTTATTAAGTTTTCAACAACAAACAAACAAACAAACAACTACA
>JAEANM010002628.1:0-16733 GCA_017656035.1 Myanophis thanlyinensis | reverse complement strand
GAGAGAGAGAGAGAGACTCGCACTATGGATAATCGGTCTCTAAAAGGTTTACCATCACTGCTATATAGCCTAGTGTGACTCCCCAGTATGTACTGAAAAATTCAGAAAAAAAATAAGCTTGAACCAGTTAAACTTTTAATTAAATATTTGTATTTAATGCTGAGATCCAGTTTCATTCCAAATTCTTATTATCTAACTTTTTCCATAGCAAATCTTGATTAATAGAATTAAAAGGCTGCCTTCAAGTCAGTGACTCAAGCATACACTCTGCCTTTTTCAAAGTTTATATATTTCATAGTTTGTATATTTGCATACTGAATGATCTAAAACAAATCCATTATCAATCATGGGATAATCTTTCCTAAACTCAGCATGTTCTTCCAAAAAACCTACCACTTTGATTTTCTAAGTCTTCAGTTTGGCTAACAGGAATCTAGCATACATTTTTGCCACAATATTGGTAAAACTCATACGTCTATAATTTAAAGGCAATGATTTATCAACTTTTTTAAAAAATTAGGAAGATGCTATAGGGCTCAGTTTTCTCTTCCCTCCTATTTAACGTATACATGATGTCACTGGGTGAGGTCTCTTCATAGTTTAGGTGATGTATCACCAATATTTGGATGATACCCAGTTTTACATCTGCATCCCGGGCTGCATGTGGATGTTCTGTTACAATGGCTGTAAGCCTGAGGGGAGAGATGAGGTGCAACAGACTGCAGCTCAACTTAAACAAAAATGAGGGACTTTGTGTGTATGGATCTCCTGGTGCTGGCAGTTTTCCACTTTTGGTTCTGAAGGGGGTGGCATTGCCTCAGTCAGAGCTAATGTACAATCTGAGGGTCCTCTTGGACTCATGATTCCTCCTGAAGGGCAGGTGGTAGCCATACCTAGGAGAGCTTTTTACACAACTTTGGGTTGTGGCAATTGTGCTCATTCCTGGACCAGGAGGCCTGGCTCACTTTCACTCATGCCCTCATGAGGCCCCCTATCTGAACTACTGCAACACATTCTACATGGCGCTGTCCTTGAAGAACATCCAGAAGCTTCAACTGGATGTTGTAGCCACAGGAAAATATAGCCACAGGAATAGTAGATGGTATCTGTTACTTGGCTTATGTAACAACACTACTGCTTCAGCTGCATTGGTTGTCAGTGTGCTTCTGGGTACAATTTAAAGTGCTGATTGTCATTTTGAAAGCACTTCATTGCTTGTGTTATCTGAGAGACCATCTTGTTTCTATTCATCAGGATGGGCATGTTCTAGATTAGAAATAAAATCAGAATTACTGATAAAATTAACAAGTACATCTGCTTTTCTTTAATTGTTAAATCTTAAAATAGCAATCCAGAATAAGTATAAAGAGGAGCTCATGGCTTTTCCTGGTGAAGGTCCCACTTCACCTTTGAGTGATATATGAAGCACAACTTTTCATATATAATGAATGGAGTAAGTTAAGTATTTAATTTGATTTCATTTACATTTATATGGAAACACAATTAAATATCATTAATCTTCTTGTCATGTACTTGAGCACTTCCTTGTTCTTCACATTAAAAATTATATCAGTAATGACTTCTGAGGGTTTCTGAGGATCCCAGCCAAGTTATTTGTTTTTTTTTTTTGGGAGGGGGGGACACATGTAATCCTTGAGTTTAGCTTGTACTCCTCTAATAGGAAGTCTGTACATTAAATAAAGTTCCTTTGCAATTTTTCAATATTATGAAATATTGAAAAGTTCTGTTTAATCTGTATTAAAATACAATATTTTAAAATGAAATAAGCCTGGGTAGCTAGCAAGCAAAATGAAAGGGAGGGGGAGAGAGGAAAACACTTCATCCTGTTGCTTTTGCAAACAGGTTTTAAGTGGAAAGAAGGGAATAAAGTGGTAAAAGGAGTTACAGCAAATTTAAGGCTGCTGCAGAAATCTATGCTTGAGGTCTTGTACCAAGAATGGGACCACTAAGCTTTCTGGAATTGTCAGGACTTGGGAGCCCTCTCGTTATACTTCCTTTCCACTAGCAGTGCAAAATCTTTGCCTTCATTCTGTTCAGCGGACCCAGAATATGGTTACTCAACCTTAGATGAAAGCCCAAACTGATTCAGAGTCAACTGGTGAAATTTATAATTAAATAAAAACAATGGTCTGCCTCCTCTGCTTGATCCCATGTTCCACATCTTTCTCTATTTCATTTGGCAAGGATGTGCTCTGGTGAGTAGGACCCCCAGGTTCCCATTCTCTGCCTTTGATGTCCATTTCACATTGAGCCATGAAAGGCTGGAGATAGGAAGGAAGCATTGAAAGTGGGGGCTCAGATGTAATCATATTGGCCATTTATTTGTTTTGGTTTTTTTCAAAATGTCCAATAGGAGAAAGTGTGAAATGCTGGCTCTTTTTTATTTTATTTTTATTTTAATTGGGAGACATTGACAAGTGTTCTGTCCAAGTTTTCCCTTGTGGAAGAACTGTAAAACTGGTGTTTTGTCTGCTTGATTTTAAGTTCAGTGGAAGATGGTGTAATGCTGTCCACATTTTTAAAAAAATTCATGAGCTTGACAAGAGTTCTGCCAAGTTCCTTGGAGCTCAAGTGTCTGGAAGAACTATAAAATTGATATACTTTATTTTCTTCGCCACCAGTGCTCAAAAACATGCTTACAAAAGGGAAAATAATTGGCATTTGCTTTTCTGGCAAGAGGGCGGTGGAGGAAGAAGGAAAAAAGCTATCAATCAAAAGTTATGAGGCCAGAATATCAGGCCATCACTGAAGCCAAACTGTAGGAAGGCATTAAAAGTTAGAAAAGGATTTCTTCAGCCACATTCATTTCCAGCCAGTTTATGCATGGGAGTCAACCAGCAAAGAGTGCAGTGAGGAAAAGCCTTTAGTTTACTCAAATGCATTAGTTGACTGGCTCAATTATTTTTTTTAAATAATACATTTAGTTAATATTGATAAAAAACTAATACAAACCAAAAAAGAAAAAAGGCACAGAAAACAAGAAAAAAAATAGTAAAGAACAAGAAAAGAAATATATAAATAAACGACTTCCCCCTTGTCCCAACAGATTTAAGTGCTTTTATTTAATTGTAAACTTTAGTTTCTTCTAGTTCCCACTTGTGTCCAACCTTCAAACTCCCATTCTGTCATGTTCAAAAGGAAAGCATTTTTCCATGGAAAGGATTATTATAATTAATTCCAGAGTCTTATTTCAAATCCACCTGGACTCTTAGTCCACTGTAGCATTCCAAAATCAAAGTTCTAACCAGTCTTTTGCTGTTTATCTCCCTTTCCCCCAATTAAAAAACCTTCTTAAACTTGTGTTTAATTTTTTTTTTACTGAGAATAGAAGGAAATTCATTCCCGTGTGTACCAAAACTAAATCTGCCATCTAAAACCACTATCTTTGGTCTCCTTGTGAAGTGCAACTGTTTTGAGGGTGATCCCAAATCATTTCCTTGTCCGGAGAGGAATTAGGAAGAATTGGTCTACTCAACTGCTCTTCATTTCACCACAGTCAGCTCTGCGTTTTGTAGAACTGTTTTCAGTTCTCTATTTCTTTCCCAGAAGTCCCAAATAATTCATTTATAATGCTAAACACATACAAACAGCTTGGATCTATGTGGTTTGTACATATGAGGAACGAATAATGAATAGGCTTAGCTAAGGTAAGCTAGAAGATGCCATCTTGTTGCTGGTTAGACTGAAGTCAGAAAAAGCAAAGTTTGTGCCATACTGGACAAGGTGGGAAGTAACAGGATTGCCGATATTCTTCTGTATAGCTCGCTACTTTTCATGATTTGCAGACTGAACAGAAGAGCATGAAGTTGAGGGGGGTTGTGGCTTTCAAAACACAAGGAGATGAAAATATATTCCTCCACCTCCTTATGTACTGAGCTGAGCTAGGAAGGGTGTGTGTATGAGAGAAAGAAGAGAAGAAAGAGAATATATTTACAAATCAAGTTAGGCAATTCATTACTGGCATGAAATCAGCCATTTTTTTCATCAGTAAATAATATTTAAGCAAGTTTTGGCTTGGTGCAATGTGTGAATGAGATTAGTGTTTTCTTTGTTTCTTTGTGCAAATGTGTGCATGAGTGAGAAAGAGTGCACAAATATTTGAGATCCTGGCCTGCCCACTCGCCTACAGCCAGCACATCTAGTCCACAATCTGATACCCTCTGCCCTTATCTCTATGTGAAAAAGACATATATACTTCGGAAAAAATGGAACTAACATCATATGAGTGCTGGTTTTTCATTGATATGCAATTTATGGTTCTAAGTTATTTGTTTCTACCTGTGGTTAACCTTTTATCTGCCCTGCCTGCATTGCATGATATCTAACAGTGATTCTTTCACCTCTGAGACATTGTTCAACCACTAAAGTCTGAAAACAGTGAAGGAGCAGACAAGCTGACAAGCTTTTCCTCTGTGAGCCAGCTTCTGAAGAGCTTTTGGATTCTTTGTGCTAAATGGATTTCAATTGAGGGCATTAAAATCTTTATGAGCCTGTCAAATAAAAAGAAGCTATTTTTAAAGATAATTTTAATACTCTGAATATGGTTCTTCAAATTATTTTACATGCTTTCTCCTCCTACACAGATTAGATCAAATTTAATACATGAATTATTCCTGAAGTATAGTGTCTGGGAAATTTGCCTATCAATAAAAGAGAATGTAGCTCACTTTGGTTGTTTTCTTGCAGATGTTTCATTCCCAAATTAGGTTAACATCATCAGTGCTGGTGATGTTACCTAGTTTGGATAAGGAAACATCTGCAAGAAAACAATCAACTTCAGAGAGCACTAAGGACTTCTCAAATTTGTCTGTAGTTTGGAACTGTCCATGGTGCTGAGATACCCTAGGCACAGGAATTCATTCCTTCAATTAAAAAAAAAAATGCTTTTGAAATCTAACCTTAGAAGTCAGAAGTTACTTATCTGAATCAGTGCCATATGAACTAGGTATTTTCAAACTGGGTTTTACATCGGTAGGAAAAGTATGCAGTTTCCACTACTGTTAAAATAATCCATATTCTATTAGTTACTTTAGTAATGAATTTCCTCCTGTCTCTTATAGAATTAAATGAACTTTCCCTCCTCCTTTTGTTATATGTTACATTTTTTAATACTTGTAAACCTGAAAAAGGATCCAAGTTACTGCTCATTTTGCTAACCTTGCTTGGAGAGTTTTTGATTAAAGAGCAAGATAAAACTGCAATTAAGTAATACTTAGTACATAGAAAACTAGAAAACACAGAAAAACACAACAACCAAATTGTATATAATCAATCCAAAGTGCAAGGAGGGATGTGCTCAGAAAAATTTATGAAACTCTTATTTTCTGAAATGACTGAAAATGACATTAAGATTAAAAATATTTTACCCATAACTCATTTTTCTCTCCTTTCTCTTCCATTTCCTCCCCATCCCATACTTTGGCTTATAAATAGAATATTTCTCAGAATAAATAGAAAAGGGTTCTCTGGATGACAAGAAAAAGAGAAATTGCAGAACAGTTCATGCCTCCTTGCTTCACTATGTACTGCATGCATATCCTTCCTGAATTCCCACAAAAGTTTTTCACATTTCTTAGGCATCCTGTCACAAAGGATTCTAATGTTTGCAAGTTCCACAAGAAGTAAAGGGCCAAATTCGACTTACTACTCATAGTAAATGTTTTGCCAACATTATCCTGTAAGACAAAACTGTTCTTTAATCACATATTCTTCTTTTCCAAAAGAGGGAAGGAAAGGTTCATGCTTTCTGATAGGAAAGGTTTATTTATTGTAAGGAAATAGTACCAATACAGACAGATGCCTCATCATCTGTTCAAATGCTCCTCTAGATGGAAATATTGAATATTGATGCTTAAGTTGTTTCTATTACTTCTTAACATCAGAAAACATAGCAACTCCTCCGAAGTTTAATTGTGTTTGTCTTTGGTTTTGTTTTCATTATTGATTTATTTTTATACACATTTCTCTTTGAGCTGTCCTTTCAGGTTCTCGAGCCAATTTGTTGTGAAGGAACTTTGCTTGATCCCAGTCCACATTGTTTTTTCAAGCCTTTTAAACCCCTTTACTTCCTTCATCTCAAGGTCAACTCTGATCTCCACAACTATTATTTTCAAATCTCCTGTGGTGTCTCTTCCCTCAGATGCTCTTGCTTCTTTAGGTTTTCTTCTCTTCAAACCAAAGCCGAGTTAGGCATTTAAAACTGAAATTAAGACAAAGTGGGCTTTTTATATACAAGTATACATTCAGTTCAGTCTGTAATCATACCAGATAATCAACTTCTCATGTGGTTGTTCTACACAGTTCCACCTGTTTAACATGACTGAATAGGTAAAGAGCACACATGGTTATGTTTTCCTTCTACAAAAATCCTGGAAATGATGATACCAGTAGTAATAGCCCAAATGCATGCATATTGAATGCTACATTATGAACCTATGAATTGAGTTCTTGATGATTACTAGCTTCAGTTTTCTCATAAAGGATTACCTTAGCAAAAAGATGGAGAAAGGCAGCTTATTGGCTTAAATTCTTCAAAATATTGTGATAATAAGCTAGAAGAAAAATTATGTACATCAGCGATCTCCTATTCCTCCTGATTCTTGGCCATGCTGATTTGTGATAATGAAATCCAGGGGCATCTGAAAAGCAGAACATATTTTAACAACCTCGGTATGAAACTGTTTGCTATGTAAATAAGATTTTCTCTAAAAGATATTCTACCTACCCTTTGCCTTCTCTAGTTACTGTGCAGCCCCTTCTCTACTGACCAAAATTGTTTCAGTAAATAAATGATGGAGAAAAAGTCTCAGGGGCAGGTTTGAAGTGATATAATCTGACATCATGGAGATGTGTCTGTTTTTACCAATTAGATCCTGAGGTATACTAAGCATGATATCTCCTACATTCTGTTCTGTAAGCTGCCTGGTAAGGCTGTAACAGTGTCAAACTAAGATTACTCTCAAAATGCTGAGAAAGAAATACTCCTGGTGAAATGAGAATTCCCTGGCAAATAACTTAAGGCATATGTGACACTGTAGAACAGTGGTTTTCAACATTTTTCATCTCATGTCACTTTAATACCTGCTAAAATTGTCAAGGCACACCATAAGTTTTTAAAGGTCTCATTAAGAAAACAAATCTTATGATTGTGCTTAACATTCAATAATTAAAAATAAATTTGTGGGAAGTCTGTGCTTCTTGATGTTTCATGATGTCCTTTGTCCAAAGCTGGATGGTGGACAAAAATATCCTGAAGTCCTTCTCTAGTGTTTGAAGTCACAATCTGTTGTTGCTCTTTATTGTGCTATAACTGGAAATCTGCCTCATATAGATAAGATGCTGAAAAAGGAAAAAAATGCTTTAATTACCATCTTTGTGATGACAGAATATTCCTCAAGAGGAAAAATAGAGGCAGTCCACTCTTGGTGATGGCCAAGGTGGGATTGACTTCCCATCATATACTTGTAGCTCACATCTAATCTAATCTAATCTAATCTCCAGACCTTTTGTGCCACACAAATGTGCTGTGGGACTATAGTGGTTGAAAACTGATACCGTAGGATCTGATTCATAATTTCCACAGAATTTATGCTAATTTTTCCTTCTGTTTAATTTTCTAATTTTAAATATTCTTTTAGGAATTGGAGTAATCAAAAAGATCAACAAACATCCAAAATTAGATTTTTTTTTTTAATTGAACACAGTGGAATCTGAAAAACTTGCCTGGGTTGTTCAAAACCCAGGCCGGTCTGCATAAAGACATTACATACTATAAGTCTTTTGATTTGCTACCTAGGTTTAGATCAGTAACATAATTTAATATCTATTTATTTTTTAAAGTGTGATTTCAAGCTCACTTTTCAGCCTGTTTCAGTGGTTACACCTTCATGTCTCACTAAGCAAATTTTAAAAGCAGGAAAATCTATAGTGAATCTAAGGTTTTATAACTTTCTCCATTCATTTTCATATATGGATAGAAGAAACAATTTGGAAACATTTTTCCTTTTGGTTAATTATTGTTTTTATTTTATATGAACCAAACTTATTAATATTAACTGGGTGACCATTTTAATTATAATAATTTGATTATGATTTCAAACCTTTGTCTTATAAAAATTATAATATTTTTTCTTTCTTTCTCCTCCCAACCCCTTCCTTTCCCTTTTCTTTCTTCCACAGAAGTTTTGATGTTGGATTACATAGGTTCCTTATCAGGTAAGTCAAAATGTTTTGTTATATCAGTCTTGATTTTAAGGCCTACAGTCCAATGAGTTATTTCTTTTCTTATCCTACTTCCTAGATTGTTTGTAGTATTGTTAAAGTGATCCGGTAATATTTGAGTTCTGTTTTATTGATTTGATTTTACCACTACCCAACTCCAAATTTAAAGTTATGGAGGGATTTCCTTTTTAACAAATAAGATGAATTATTTCCCAAGATTTTATGAGCAGACCTATGCTCCCTCCAACCTCAAAAATTGTTCTGGTGCTATGGTGAATGATCTGGGCATTCAACATTCTTGACATTGATTTTTTCCCTGGCCTCTGGTTCTGCTAATAGAAGGGTTTGTTCAGCAGAAATATTTCACCCTCTATGTCAAAAAAACCATGTAGAATGATTTACCAGTAGAACTAGAAAATAGGACTTGAATGCAAATTGTTTAGCATTCTCTACTAGGCAGCAAATTAATTTATAGGTTGTACAATACAATACTGAGCCCGTGATTTATTTATTTAAAGTTTATTTGATGCTAAATATACTATCTCATTGGCAGACTGGTAGCATAAATATAGAAAAGTGATTTTCCCTCAGTATAAATACGACTTTTCACAGAAGTGAATATATGTAGCTCAGGATTGAACTATAGAATCCTTGGTGCTCTCTGAGCTTGCTTTCTTGCAGACATTTCATTACCCAACTAGGTAACATCATCAGTGAATTTTGATGTTATCAGTCCATGAGACATTTCATTACACAAAAGCAGACAGCCAAGCTCAGAGTCCACCAAGGACTGTATAGTATAACTTCTCAGTTTTCTAGAAAATGGTGCAAAAAGAGAATAAGCAATTATGGCCAAATTAGGTACATTTAATATTTATTAGTCAAAAAGTAAAATAAATATGATATGAAAGCATCAATAGGCAACCGGATAACAGTAAAAAACTGGATACATTTTAATGATATGCATAGAAATATTAATATGCTAAATAAGAAGATAGCAGATAACTGAGAGAATCCCTGATATTTTGCTGTTTCATTAAACTGCGATATGGGAAAGCATTTTGCTAATGAGAAGAGAGATTGGTGATTTGCAATCTTGCTTCTGTTTGTATTATTACCATTATACCTTCATGATAATGGGATTTGTGGGAATAGTTTCATCAGGAAAGAAGACACTTCATTGTTCTGATGTTTAAGAGGTTGGCATGAGTGCAAAGTTGTTCTTTTCCCACTAGAGATTCATATGCAAATATGCTTTTAAAAAAAATCCCTGAAACAAGTTCTTAAATCTGTAAAGTTATTTGCTCAACTATTTCTTTTTGTAAGCACAATTTTTCTGTTGTTTGAGGATGAAAAAAGTAGGGAAAAAGTGGCAGGTTATATTTTTCTTTTCCACCTTCTTCATCTGGAAAAAGATGGTACTTTATATGGTTTATCATAACACTATAAAATAAAGCATCTGTTTCATCAGTCTTTATTTTTCTTAACTATAGTTCACATTTAAATGTTTATAATTTAAAGGGTATAATGTATATTTTGCTATTATGTAACAGCCAATTCAACAGCTTGAGTGTGATAATGTTAATTAATACATAATTAATTAAGTTTATATCAGTTCAGTGATTATGGGTGGGATCACAGCTCTCAGCTGCTTTTATTTTGTGGGGAATGTTGTATATCTCTGTAAGTATATGAGAAAACAATCCTGGACATGTTTTGGTTTAAGAATACTGTAACAGGTAGCAGATTGTGACTAATCAGAATGATAGTGTCTCTCACTTATAAAAATGGGCGAGTATCTGAATGAAATAAATGTTAAGACTCATGTGGTATCTAGCAGACCTTTGGGCCTATAGCAATCTGTTTAGCAATATTTAGTTCTTATTTTTCTAGTGTTCTCTACAATTGCCTGCATACAACCATGGCTTCCTGCTTGCTGCTTATATACCCATGTAGATACCTAAACACATTGTTCTAACCAGCTGATCAGAAAAACTGTGATTAGGAGTAAATTGCATTTTTCATTGGAAAATATTCACATAGAAGAAGGAAGGGCTCTTGGACTGGCTTTGGGCTGATGTCTTAAAGTAGAGAAACTCTGGAAAATGGTGGAGGTATGTAATGGCTAACATGCCACCACAGTACAAAAAAGACTCTGGAAAGAGTGCAGAGAAAGGCAACAAAATGATTAGGGGCTGGAGGCTAAAAATGAAGAACAGTTACAGGAATTGGTTATGTCTACTCTAGTGAAAAGAAGGAATAAGAGACATGATAGCAGTGCTCCAATATTTGAGGGGCTGCTATAAAGATGAAGGGGTCAAACTATTTTCCAGAACACCAAAAGGCAAGATAAACAACAACTGGAAACCAACCAAGGAGAGAAGTAACCTAGAACTAAGTAGAAATTTCTAACAGTGACAGAAATCAACCAATGGAATAGTTTGCTTTCAGACAGTGTGGGGGCTCCATCACTGGAGGCTTTGAAAAAGAGACTGGACAACTATTTGTCTGAAGTAGTAGAGTGCTTCCTGTTCAAGTGGGAGGTTGGACTAGAAGTCCTCTGTTGTCCCTTCTAACTCTATTATTCTCTGTTCTCTGTTCACCAAGAGCCATAGTGACCCAGTAGTTAGGATGTAGTACTGCAGGGTTAAGTCACTGCTCACTCCAGGAATTTGATTCTGGGCAGTTCAGGATTGACTCAGCCTTCCATCTTTCTGAGGTCGGTAAAATGAGGACCCAAATTGTTGGGAGCAATATGCTGACTCTGTAAAGCACTTAAGGAAGGTTGTAAAACACTGTGAAGCATTATATAAGTCTAAATGCTATTGCTATTGCTAAATAAGATGGATCTACACAACAGTAGCTGATGTAAATAGATGGCTTTAAGAAAGCACATAGATGACAGGTAAACCAAAATGGGCCTGCTAAAGGTTTGTTTTACTCTGGGATGTTGGTTTGAGCAGAGTCTAAAACTTCCAGACCACAGTCTGGAGAAGTGGAGAAACAAAGAGACCCTTTACAATACATCCAAGGTCCTCAAAAATCCTTTAAATCCTATAACAATAAAGCAAGGCTCACCTTAAATCCTGGCTCCACATCAAGTTTTTAAAGCTTTTCAGTGCATTTCTAAATAGATATATATGGGATATTTGTGAAAATGGTAGAGGTATGTTGTCTGGGAGTGTGAGTGTACTTTTGTATGCAGAAACCCCTGGATTAGCTAAGAACCAGAATGATGTTCATTGAATGCTAGGTTACATGATACAGTGACATGGAACTGAAACCTGTGTATCAAAGACAAATCTAATTGTAAGTGATAGAGCAAATGGACTGCATAATTGCAAGTCGCATATAAATGGCAAAAAATAGAGCAAGTAGATGAATGTGTACACTCCAATAGAATAAAGGAGGAAATGAAAATTTAAAACAGGCAATACTGGTAGAAAGATGGTGGGTTATACATGGTCTGTTGCAAAGAATGATGAAAGAAGATAAGATGGCTGTGCCTAAGAGCCTATTTCCTTCCTCATCGAAGTGTAGGAGCTACAAGTGTCAGGAAAATTGAAAACAATGTGATGGAGTGGGAACTGGTTACTTGAGTATGTGATAAACTATAAGTGACAGGGTAAAGAACATATGTATGCTGAAAGACCCTTTGCTAAATATGAAAGTGGATGAACCAAAGGAAAGAAATCCATTGCGGTGTCTACTGCATATGAAGAGAATGAATCAAAACTCAAAACAAACCATTGAAAGAAGAGCAAATAAGTCAAGAGAAAAGAGAAGACTGAGAAAGTCATGGCTTCATGGAGCTGAAGAGATTCTGACAAAAGGAAGAAATGAGAAGTTTAACAAACAAGAGGCAGTATAAAAAGCAGGGCTCTGATGTGATGGAAACAGAAATGGTTTGCCAGGATAGAAAGATATAGGAAAGAGTGTTGCCTGATGTTGCTAGAAACTAATTTTATCTATGTTCCATTTTCTTCCTGCATGGTGTTATTTTTTTGGGGGGGTTTACTATTCCATATGCTTTTCTGAGTTTTGCAGAATATGGTTTGTCTGAAAGAGAATAATATTATGGGTACACACATGTTGTAATATGCAAGTATGCATTCATGCAACCATTCAGCTGTCTGCCACAAAGAATTTCCTCATGCTGACAGCTAACCATCCTTTGACAGGATGGCAGATAACCACTGCTGATTGATAGGCATCTCCCCCCCCTTCCCTCTCCCTGTGTGTGTATGTGTGTGTTTGAACTTGCTGTTGGGTTTTTCTAAGCAAGTTTCTGAAAATCAGTTTACTTTAAGTATCTTGCAGTAGATACTGATGTTTGCTGTGTTTTGTTCTTGCATAAATAATGCACACTGACAGTTTTCCAGTATGACTGAAGTTCCCAAGGGGTGTAAAAGAATTGGTTCCACGAAGTAATTCTGTTTTAAAAAATTGAATTATTCATTTTTTAAACAAAAATCTATCATGCTGTCACATCCAACCTTGTTGTTCCCAGTAATGTGTTTTAATATTTTAGATGACGATTTTGCATCTGATCACTAATCTGGGTTATGCATCAAATGTTTACAGAATGCAGAATGAATGCAGTACTGCTCTGACATGGGTCTTCCCAAAGAATTCACAGAGTCCACTTGTTATGCACTGTATTCTTACATTTACAATTACTTTAATAATGGAGTATGAAATGATTTTTTTGCCCATTTGCTGCCTGTTAATTATATTTGTTTCCCTTTAAATATCAAAAGAAAAAAAATGCAGTTTTCTTAACACAGTGTTGTTGTTGTTACTGAATATGAATATTATACCTGCAGATAAAGGTGGGAGTTAGCCTGTAGAAAAAAAAAGAAATTATATGGAAAGTACATTTTTTCCTTAGCCATTCAAGTCAGAAGATTCAAAGAGGAGTCTGTTCCAGCCTGGTTATCCTATTTTGACATTCTTTATGTTTGAGATTGGCATTCCCACTGGGTCCTGCCTATTCCAGTACTATCCAAAGACTAACAGAATTTGAATAATGAGCCATCTGCTGGATTAGTAAATGCTCTGTGTCTGATACTGGCAAAGCTGGTGGAGAAGGAGGTGTAGCCATCAGCAGTATACACACCTGTCTTGTCAGTAAAAGGGCATTGCAATGAGTTCAATATAGCGAAGCATTATGCCCTTTTTGAAATATACAAATATACAAGCCTTGTTGGATTAGGCCAAAGACCCAGGGAGTTGAACGTTCTGTAGAAAATAGTGACTGAGTAGACATGACTAGGATAGTCCTCTTCCATTGTGATTCCTCTGGCAAATAGAATTTAATTTTTACTGCCTTTATATATTAAAACATTCTTCCCTGAATATACCCCAGCCCTTTTTAGTAGAGTCTGAATTGGTGACCATTACAGTATACATCTAATGAGAGTGCATTCCACAGTAGGTGCATGATATATTACGAAGTATTCTGTTTTATAGGTTCTTAGGTTCTCTATATTTAGCCTTAGGAAGTAGGAAAAAGTTCAAATATTAACAGTTTATCCAGATATCATATAACCATTTAAAATATTTTATTATATAAATAAATCTCTTTCCTTCCAAATCTAACCCTCCCCCCCCCCACCGCTCCTTGGGGAACTACCCTTAACGTAAAACTATTTTTAATTATTTTGATTTTCCTTCTGCACTTTATATAAGGATTTACATATTTGCAACTCCACAGTGGAAAAGAATTCAGTCTCTTGTTACAATCACTTGGGCAATCACAATTAAGTAATTGTGGTAGCAACACTCCCTCCCCTTATTCCTGTCCTTTGTATAGTTAATTTAAAATTATGGTTTGCTACCTTAAATCATGGTGTGGGGGAGAAAGAGAAAGAGAGAGATGGGAGAAGGGGGCAGAGAGAGAAATCAATGAAGCCGTGTGAACACAGATGAATAAAAATAATATTTAAGTTAATGGTTTGTTCCTGAACTTCCAAACAATGCTTTTTAGAATTGTATGAATTTAGGATTTCAGATTAGTATTAATATGTACATGGATACCTCTTACATAGAATTTTTTCTGTTTCTTTAGTTTCATTTAATATTCCCCCCCTCTTTTTTTTTTAGAATTCAAATTATGGCTTGCTTTTTTGTTTGTAATTATAAAATGGGCTTAGACAATCTGGAACTGCGCTGTGTGTGGTCCGAACTAAGCACAGTACACAAAATTGTCTGCTACAGTGTCTTACCTGCCAATGATTATTTCAGCTTCGATCACAATAATACACAGGCAAGGTAAACCACTCCAAACTTGATTGCAGAAAATATGATTTCAGCAACAGAGGGGTCAGTGCCTGGAATGCTCTACATGACTCCATTGTTACATCCTCAAACCCTCATAGCTTCAACCTCAAACTGTCTAGCGTGGACCTCACACCATTTCTAAGAGGTCCATAAAGGGTGTGTGCATAAGCGCACCAGAATCTGTCTGTAAGACTGTCCCTGTCTTATGGGTCCCCATTTACTTGTATTTACTTCCTTTGTTATGTTCATGTTCATACCGGTACTTGTTATCTTGTACCTATTTGACAAATTTAAAAAAAATCTGGTGCAATAGCAGAGCAGATTTTGTAAGCTGAAAGTTAAAGGTCTCAAACCCCCGATCACCAAACCATTTTTGAGTCTCTAGAATATGGCCTTGCCTCTTGCCTGGTGCCGCAGTTCAGTAATTGCCATTGCCAACAACTATATTCCAAGCCGCCTCTTGCTGATTCTGTTGTGTTAAGAGAAATAGTACTCCCACAGCCTGGGTGCCCTTCTAGGAAGTAAAAGGAAAAAATGATTAAATAAAAATACGTTATATAATGACACCACTCGACACTGTACTGTTGTGATTTGTGGCTATAGAAATTGGCCTCTTTCTTCCCATACTTATTTGTGGAAAGGTAGAAGAATGTCAGAAGAGCAAAATAAAATAAAAATTTATTTTAAAAAGGAAAAGAGAGAAGATGTAGAGAGCAAGGGAAGCAACCTTGAGTCCATTGCCAAGGCAACATGGACTAAAGCGTTTTTAAAGTACAGAACAAAATAACATTTTGTTATGTGATCAGGCCTGGGGCTCTCACTGAACAGAGCCTATCCAGGTGGCTACATTGTTGAGCGGGGGGGGGGGGACGACATTTTTTATTCTTCCTTCTTTCTGGTTTTTATGATATTTATTAGTATGTTTTTATATTTGTATTTGCTATTTTTCTATCTTCATTTTTATCTATTATTGTACTTTACCTACATATTTGGGGCCAGCAGCAGTTCTGTTGCTAAGCGAAACAGCTAAGTAGGAAATCATGTGACCATGATGGTGGTTTCCCTTTTCCCACTTCCTCACCCTTTGGAATGCTCATTCTGATGCTGGGATAATTAGCAAGAAAGGAATTAATGTTTTTATTTATAACCTTGGAGAAGAAGAATTATAAGAACTAAGTGGCACAGAATGAGGAATGTATATCAAAAACGATGGCGTTGGTATTTCCCCCCCCCTCACTTATTTATACAATCTTTCTGCTCTGTAAAGTGAAAAAAAGTCAAGCAATTTCTATAGGCAATCTCTTCTATGTCTGGCCCATTTTGTTTTCCTTTCCCACTCCCAGAGGGAAAAGATTACAGAGGAAGGGATGACAAGAGATTAAGCAGGCACACAGGGGCAATACATTGGCTATTTGCATAGTATGATTGCGGCTTCTAACCCAGAATGCACCCAGGGCTGTCAAAGTCACCATATTGCTTTTGATATATATTTTTGATTATATGGCTGCTTACTCTTTCTAATCTCTTCCTCTTCAATCTCTGTACTTTGCAAGGAAAGGAAAAAACAAAAAGGGCAATTTGTACTGTCTGTAATAGTGATCCTGTGGCTGAGGGATGCTGTTGAGATTATTGGCCGTAAAACTATTTTCTCCATTGTGGGAGGAAGCATAGACTCCAAATTGACTGGGATTCATCAGCAGCGATCACGTGATGAGTCGATGTAAATATAAAAGCTATCGCCTTTCCTGGATTACTCCACTGTTTTCATCGACTCAGCTCACTGATCACTGTTTTTGCCAGTCACCAGTCAATTAGAGTATTCTATCATTTCAAGGTATTTTCTCAGTAGTATCATCAGATGGTTGTATTCCAGTTGTAAGAGGCAGAATTTCGTGTTGGCTGCAGGAGCGGCCTCTTGGTTCTCCCCTTTTTCCCCCCAGCCGCCCCTAGTGCAGAGCAGCCTTTACAGCCGGCAGCCTTTTCACACATGTGAAGGCAAAACAATTATCGTTTATTCGGCAGCTAGCTCACAGTGTTTTCTGACAAATCGGCTGTTTTTTTCCTTCTAAAATGCTGTTTTTTTCTGTTCGGCTGTTTGGCCTTTGAGTTTATCGCCTCCTTTGCGCAGCTGCTGCCGGCTTATCGGAGGCTGCGGTTCTTATCGCAGCCGGTGCCGATCATCAGTACCTCGTTTTTTTCCTCCTCGCTTC
>JAEANM010002627.1:4322-24091 GCA_017656035.1 Myanophis thanlyinensis | reverse complement strand
TGAATGAATGAATGAATGAATCCCTTATCCTGAGAAAATGAGATATTTTGATAGAAGAGCCAAAGATCTCAGCCCTACATCTAAACAAGACCAATTACTTTTTACATAAAATGGTGTTACTGAGGCATATACAGCGATTAAAGCTACAATACCTGATCAGGAAATTGGCTTGGGATCAAGGAATTAACCTAGATGTGACTTTAGAAAAATATTTCTTTCTAACTTTATAGTGAAATGCAAGAAACTCAATTTGGATTAAGTATCTAGTCTAGAAATAGGAGGCTTTCTTTAATGCTTTGTCTTAGCAAGCTTAACTGGGGAACCCATGCTTGAAAGTTCTCTGTGAGTAATGGATCACCTTTTTGCTAATGTGAAATCCAGGTATTAGCTTTGTAATCCAAACTGCAATTGGGTAGGAAATGAATTCAGTAAAAAAAAAATCCATGTTAGATTTATTGTTAATTGCATTCTCCAGTGAATTTTTTAAAATTATGTTGTAACTTAGTGGTAAAAGGAAACCAGGCTGTCAAAGAACATGGTGGCTAGACACCTTCAAAGCTGACACTAAGCAGAGCATAGAAATAGTGCAAGATTGGAAGATGTGGAGAGATTTGGCCCAAAGATTTGACTAAATGGATATCATCATCATCATAAAAAGAAATATAATTGCTGTTATATATTGTTTTATCCTAACATAACTATAAGGTGTCAATGCTGTGAAAAAATATCTGGTGATTCAATTATTGAATACAATGGGATTTACAAGATTGGTATGTGTATCGTTTATGGAATAACTTGTTTCTGGTTTTGTTTTTCATAACAGTGGATATTTTGCTTTCAAATTTGATTATCAAACATTGTGATGCCAACACCTAGATGTTAAACTTTTTTTCATAATAAGTTTCCATTACCCGCAGTTGGCACAGTTGAAATGATCAGGATGGTAAGGGTCATTCTTGAAGATAAGTGGCTGTTCATCAATTATGGCGTGGCACTTTTGACAAATATATTTGCCAAGACCTCTGGCTTTCTCCCGATTATGGCAAGGACGACAAAGATGTCTAAGAGATATCAAGGAACAAACAGTAAGAAATATCAGACTATTGAAAACAAAAATGTTCAACTTTATTTCAGTCTTGTAATCAGAAAATTAACAACTTTCTGTAAGGAAAAATGTTGTCCTTTCCTTATAAGAAAAGATAAGGCTAGTTGTTCACATTAAGATCTCTATTTTTTGAACAAGCAATATCAAAGACCACATTGCTTTGATTTTGACATAATTTTGTAAAGGTGATCTACAGTATTTAAGAAAATTTAGTTGGCTGCCCAACTTATTCTCGGTGACTCCGAGTGGCTTACAATATAAATTGTAAACAATACAATATAAAAACAATACAAAAAGTAGTAATTCCCCACCCCACTGGCAACGACAATCAAACGGGCGACTTGATGGGCTCCATATCATTCTCCAGGCCTTTGGCAGAACCTTGTTTTCAGGGCCTTGCAAAATAGTGTCAAAGTGGGAGGCAATCTGATCTTTGTGAGGATGATGTTCCATAGAGATGGAGTCACCATGGAAAAGGCCTTGGTTCCATTAGATGGGCCTCCTTAGGAGAGGGAACCTGTAGCATTCCCTGCCTCTCTGCTCTGGTGGGTCAAGTAGATCTGATTGGGAAAGAAGGTCCTTCAAATAACCTGGTCCCAATCCATGTGAGACTTTGAAGGTAACAAGTATCAACATGAATTGGTCTGGAAGGGAATTGGTGGCCAATGTAGGTCCTGCAGAAGAAGCGACACATGTGCAAATCTAGGTTTGCACAAAACCATGCAGGCTACCACATTTTGAACTAATTGAAGCTTCCAAATATTTTAAAAATTATAAAAATTCACAATACTCAGACTTATAATCAAAGGAGAAGTAATACTGACCTGCCAGCATTTTTCACAAATCCAATGTCTGCCAGTACCTGTTGGCAAATATCGCAACAGAAGCATTCTGGGTGCCAGCTATTATTCATAGCTTTAATAACCCGACCGATAATAAACTCCCCTAAAATTCAACAAGATATATTAAAATGAGTTTATTAAATTACTATGATAGCTTAATAAAGAAACATTATTAAAACATTACTGCCCTCTTACTGTCACTGTCCATTTTCATAGCTTAAAACTATATTTAGATAAATGATGTCCAACAGAGTAACAGACTAACAGAGTTGGAAGGGACATTGGAGGTCTTCTAGTCCAACCTTCCTCCTCAAGCGGGAGACCCTATACCATTTCAGATAAATGGCTGTCCAATCTCTTCTTGCCAAATATAAACTGGTATTTAATTTTGATCCTATTTGTATCCTGTCAATATCAGATGTAAAGCAAAAGAAATGAATAAAATTGGTGCATTACAGATTGCTAGAAATTCTGGGAATTACATCATATTTAGATAGTAAATATGGCACTTTGGATTTAATCTATTAATATAATTTGAGATTTAGATCAGGGATGTCAAATTCAAGGCGCACAGGGCAGATCCAGCCCTCGGGATGCTTAAATCTGGCCCACGGGACCAACCTGGAAATATCAAAGGACTGGCCCATGGTCCCTCTGCTAGCCAAAAGCCCCCTATGGACAATTTTTGGCCTCCATGGCCTCTAACAGCACTCTGCCAGTCAAAAACAGGCTGCACGGAGGCCCAGGGAGGCCCCTGGCAGGTCCCTGGGAGGCCTGTTTTTGGCCTCTCTGGCCTCCAGAAGCACTCTGCCATCCCAAAACAGGCCACACAGAGGGCCCATGAGGCCTCCGTGCTGCCTGTTTTCTGTTGGCAGAGTGCTAAAGGAGGACTGGATTGGACTAGGTTACAATTATGTGGCCTCAAGTAAGTGCTTCATCTGGATAGAAAACAAGCAATATCCTATGTTAATATTATAGTTTAATGCCAGATTTTACATACTATAAATCCATTTAATCTACAATCAACAATCTATAATTGACAACCATTTCTATTTACTATCATGAAAATTTATCGCTGCTGTTACATCTTGTATTATCATGTTATTTATGCTATTATATATTTATTATTAGTTGGATAATAAAAAATGCAATAGTTTGAATAGGTTTTATTCCTGGAATTTACTATTAAACAATGGGGTATAAATTTAGAAATAAAAAGTTTAGTGGTATGAAAAATAAGTAATAAAAGTTTGCCTGTAATTGGAAGAGATAGGAAAATGGTTATAGTAAAGTACAGTGGAAAGAAAGAGAAAAATCACATCTTGATCACACCTCTGATTTAGATAGATTTAGGAAAGTAATTTTCATGTCAAAGTATATTATACTGTAATGTTATTTTTCAATTGTTCAATATGCATATTAAAAGGCAACTTTTATCTAATGGGAAGATGCCAGCAAGATGAGACTGACAGCAAGATGGTAAGGATAGAATATTAAAAATAACTGAGTTTCAATCCTTAACATAAAAATCAATACAAGTTCAGAGCTATGATTCTCAGATGTCTGATTAACTATAAGTTCCTTCTAATAGGAAGCTATTTCTCATTAAGTAGCTTTGATATATAATATCCTTTACTCATTTTGGCTGGGGAGGGGCACTCCTTAATAGAAATAGTTTCATTCCTTCTTTTCTAGGCCACTGAATCTAACATTATCTTGGGTCTCTCATGAATGAGTAAAACAACAAGAATCTTTGGGCTCCTTAAAGACTAGCCTATTTTTATGGCATAACTCTTTGTAGGTCAGAATTTATCAGATACAGAGTGTATTTTACATATGATTCAGTTAACTGTGGAAAAAGATGCTAATAATTGTAGAAGAGCATTTATGGGCAGGTACAGCAAATTACTCTCTTTTCAAAGCTGACAGAAGGGATTGACTTGGGCTTGAATGCTGCTTCAATGGATCCCAACAAACAGAAACAAAATGTGTGTTTCTGATCTTTTTCCTCAACTTGAGTGACTTCATCAAGAAGCTTATATATATGCAGGTGCAAAACACAAATACTTGCAGGCAATTGGTACACTCTAATTCCCAATTTGTTTTCCTCATAATATTGCTGAAAGCAATTCTGATTTTTTTCTTTTATTCTATATATTACAGCAGGAATTTCCATTCTCTTGAAAGTAACATGTCTGCACTTGATAAACAGACTATTATCTTACTCTAATTAAATTATGTGCCTTGATGCTCTTGCTTAAGGGTAGACCAAGGGAAAATAGACATTCAAGTCTGGTTTTTTTCCTTAGCAAAGTCCACTTCACATCAAAATGGTACAAGTTTGTACCATTAAACATTATTGTGTTCTAACAAAATCTTCAGCTGAATTTCATGACATGAAAATATACCCACAGAAGACTTTCAGGCAAGATATTCTGTATTTTATTACAGAACGAATGCTTTTGTGTCAACTGATCATGAGTTTGGAAAAGTGTTTAATATGACTGTTCTTGGATGAATATGATGTGGAATAGGATATGATTTTAGATTTTAAAATATTTGCAGATCCAGGGTGGAATTACAGAGGCTGAAGAGGCTAATATCTGAAGACAACAGGAAACATTTTTAATAGACATATACCTTTTTTTTTATAATTATTCAGCTTTCTTTTTAAAACAATGTATATTTTTTCTCTCTCTCTCTTTGTAAAAGGCGTTCAGACTTTTAAATATATATATATTTCTGAAACTCACCACACTGATGGCAGCAAGGGGCAAAAAGCATCTGAAAGTCATGTTCACAGTACTTCCTTCCTTCAAACTGAAAACAGACAAATAGGCCAGTTTATCAGAAGAGGGTAAATATGTTTCCACATATACTATGGCTATAGCTTTGAACTGCTAGGGTTTCTAGTAAGAGATTTTCCAGCATGATTTTACATTTGATCAAGCTACACTTACATAGTATATATTGTAATGTAAGTAAAGAATGAATGATGCTTCTGATGAAATGATCTACATCTGGGTGCAAATCAAGACATATTCTCATCATGAACATCTGTTTTAATGTTCAATGCAGGAAACATATTTTGTTAGCCATATATTTTTTCCGTCTTTTACATTTCCGGAAAGACAGCTCCAGGAAAATGGTTTGGAAAGATGGAAATGTTTGTGTCAGGTCTTTTTTTGCCACAGAGAACATCACTTTCTTTCCAAATTATGTGATAATGTACTAGAATAAACAGAGTTATATTCAAGCAGATGTGAAATAAGTAAGGCATTCCCATGATATCATTATGATCTCAGACAGCCTGATATTATGGATAATCCTAGTATGTATGTATGTTTGTTTAATTGAGTTCTATCCTATCCTTACTTCAAGAACTCTGCTTCTCTGGACTTAAATCTGTTCAATGGCAGTTGCTCCTATGTAACTCTAATATAGAAACATTAATTTGATAATTGCAAAGAATATTTCCAAATTAATCAGAGTTGTGCTGAAATGAATATTTAACACCACAAATCTGAGCAATTTAGCGCATGTTTACTAACAAACATGAAAGTGTACAGACATAGAGAAGCAGTTTAAAGCTTGAGAGGACATTTAAGCAAATTAAATACAGGAAAAATTTAGTGGCAGGTATAGAACTCAGTCTCCTGGCTTTTAGGCCATCACCTTACCCATTATACCAAAGAACTTTCACAACAAAACCACAGTTAAATTGGTGGGCATGTATAGTTGATTTTGATTCTGAGATTTTCTTCCTAACAAAATATATTTATCTGAGGTTCAGTTATCTAGTTTATCACTTTTTTAATGAGTAATTATACCAGAGCACCCTGTAGATATTCAGATTTAATCCATATGGCCTATAACAGTGGTGCCATAGGGTGGCACTCAGTCTTCTATGTGGGCACACACGCCATCACCCCAGATCAGCTCCACCACATTTCTCGCCGTCGTCATCCAAATGACGAAACAGAAGCTCACAAAAGAAAAAGATCTTGCATCTTGCAGAGCTGCCGATGTTCTAATGCCCCGTCTCCCGCCAGCCAGCTGGTCTTCAGGTCTCCGGCACCCACCTGAGACTTGCAGTTTGGGTACTCAGTCTCTAAAGCTTCGCAATCACTGGCCTATAAGATAAGTGCTTTTGCTTACAAGTATTTTAAGAGGGCATATGTCCATCAGTTCTAGTTCTGCCTTAGGCCTGAAAGTCATTTGGGTGACTTTAGGCCAATCACTCTTGCTCCGCCCAATTCACCTCACAGGGTTGTTTTTGTGGGGAAAATAGGAGGAGAAAAGAATATTAAGATACATTTGCTATCTTGAATTATTTATAAAAATAATAAAGGCAGAATAAAAATAAATATTTAAAAAATAAAATATGTAAGTAAGCAGAAGGTACTTTCTGCATTACTAGCACTAAATGGTTAGGATATTTTGTAGGAATTAGAAAAGAATAGTGTAGTTCAAACTACATGCTAATATAGATGAATGTATGCATGTTTTTAAGTCTTGTACAGAAAAAAATGAGTTTGACTCATTAGGCCTGATTTCTTGGAAGTGTCTACTTTCTTGATCTATAAAAAATATTAAAAGACTATTATAAATACCTATTTTTGCAATGAAGTTTGTTTGACACTGACACATATCCAGGCTCTCAATACTAGAGATTCCTAAGGAAAAATCGTATCTCAAGTTATTGTAAAAGAGCTGTATATCTTTAGAACTTTTACCAAAAGTCTGCTTACTCCCTAAACTAACACAATAAAACAAATGTTGTTAGGATTGTATTATAGGTCATTCAAACTAAATAGTGAGTTGTCAGGTATTGGAGCTATCAATGCATAAAATATTGTAATAATAATAATATACATTATTAGTTTGGCCAAAAAGAAAGTAAACCATTAAATATGGTTCAAGACCCTTGAAGGTGAGATAACACTGCATATTGTAGATAAATCCTCTGGGAAATTGCCAGAGAAAACTATCCAGCCTTTGGGAGAGATTGCAAACCTGGATTAAACCAAAGAATCCTTTCTGGGTCAGGAAATTCATTGGTTAAATCAAAACCAAGCCATCCTCTTGTAGCCTGCTTAAAATTTCACATTATGAACAAGACTGCTGCTCCATTGTCATGGCAGAAATATTATACGGCTATATATGTAAAGTTAAAACTGGTTTTCATCTGTCTCAGCTGGTTGGGCATGATCATTTTGTACTAGTTCAGGAAACAGTATTTCTTCTTTAGGAAGCTATCCTGACCAAGGTAAGCAGAAATATTTTTACTGTTGCAAAAGTTTCCATCAGGGCTATATTTTAATTCCTGTCATCTCTATGATTCACTGCAAGTGTCTTAGAACAATCAGCAGCTTGTAGAAAGCATCTGAATATGTTTTCAGGTTGTAGCCCAATACCCAAAATTATTCTGTTTAAAAATTAATTGAAGATGAGTTCCAGACAAGGTGAAAAAGAAATGCAATCCTTTTGAAAACTGAATCTCCCTTATTAGAGTGGAAACTTTTTTCTGAATAGCATAGTTCCTTGATCTTCCTTGCTTGTATGGTACTAACTTAGATTCCCTTTCTTTGTCACTCTGGATTTTTTTTACACCAAGATAAGAGCTATGAGAAAACTGCTATTAGTTATTCATTTGTGCATTGCTGCACTGTATGTCCTTTAAACTAAAGCTATACATGACCAATTTTGCAAATGATAACTTACGATGATATGAATGGAATGCTAAGGTTAATCAAGGAAACCAGAATTAAAATCCATGTTCATTCATGACCCTTACAAGAAGACCCCAACCCAGATATAACTTATTTTACAACACTGTTGTAGAGTTGAAATGAAAGAGAGGGAGTAATTTTAAGTTCTTCAAAGAAGTTGATAAATATTGATTTATTTTTTTAAAAAAAATTATATGGTTGCCCAACTTACTTTTGGTGATTCCAGAAAGCTTAGAAAGATAAAACCACAGCACAAAAACTGAGTACTGTAAGTATCTACAACAATTTAACACATGGTAAATGGATACATGTATTTACCCAATACAGTTTTTATTAACACCAGTTGCTAGAGGTTTTAAGGCTGGTAAGCACTACAATCACAGCTATCAGTCAATAACCATACTTTTGAATGAATGAATAAATTTATATTATCTTGGAATTCCAGCAGTTATGAGCCCAGCACTCCAAAAGAGAAGCAAGATGGTGAAGGCTGACCTTATGTGAGGCTGGCAATTGGTTTCCAGAATGCATTATCAAATGTTAAATTTGAGGTTTATAATATAAGATGTTCTAGAGCAGGGGTACCAAACTCAATTTCATTAAGGGCTGCATCACAGTTGTGTTTGACCTCAGGGGGCCAGGGTGGATGTCGTCATGGTGGGTATGGCCAACTCGACATCAATCATGTTGCGGGTACCTGTAGTGGTCCCAGCACTCTGTCAGTGAAAACAGGCTTCTAGGGTCTGTTTTTGGCTGCAACGGCCACCTGCAACCCTCTGCTAGCGAAAATGGAGTGGCCCTCCTGGGCTCTGATTTTGCTGTCAGAGGCACCACGGGCCAGTCCTTTGCTGTTTCCAGGGATGCTCCACAGACCAGATCTAAGCACTCCCTGGGCCGAATCTGACCCCCGGGCCTTGAGTTTGACACCCTTGTTCTAGAGTGCACTGTGATTGCCAGGCAAGATAGATCACTGAACTCTACCTGATTTCAAAAGTGTCACCTTTTATATTTGCACCAAAATATTGGAACAAGGATTCATTTCTAAATGCAGATGCAACAAGTCAAAGGAACTGACCTCATAAAAAAGTCCCTCGGGGAATTGCTGGAAGCACTGGGCACACACAAAGCACTGTTCGTGGTAAAGCTCCCCATTGCTGTTCACAATCTTTTCTGCAGGTGCAAAGCCTCCTCGGCAGCGTTCACACATGGCATTGGCAAGAGCATTGGCCATGTTGCTGTAACAAAAGAAAAGTGCATGAGAACCTAATGAGGATAATCATGTGTTTGCGACAAGAGGCAGCTTATGGATTTTATAAGAAAGGTAATCATTTGTAGTATGCTGGCCTACCCACAAAACCAGTGAGGAAGCCCCCTTTTCAGTTAGCACTGGTTCCTTTTTGAGAAATCAGACATTGGTAGCAAAGGCAGACTAAGCAGCTGAAGGAGAGAAGTCAAAGGGAAGTTCTGTTCTCATAGAAATCCTTGGTATGTCTGGGAAGGAGACCTGGAGATATCAAAGGTGACTTGGAAGGATGTTCTCTCCTTCTCCTCCTTTCCCACTGGAATTGTCTTAAGATACAGTCCTATTTTAAAGAATCATTGAACTGCAATAGCAATAGCACTTCATAATGTTTTACAGTCGTCTCTATGAGGTTTAGAGTCAGCATATTGCCCCAGCAATCTGGGTCCTCATTTTATGGACCAATAACCATACCAAAAAATGCGTTATGGCCTGGAGATCTCATATTTCTTTCCCTCATACCCTCTGACCTGGGGTAATCACAAAAGGGTAGCCACTGATTATGGTAGTTTTCGGAAGTTGAAGAATGGATGAAAGCAGTAGTTATCGATATTTTTTTAATTGAACAATTATTTAACATCATAGAATGTATTGGGAAGATATCAACATTTTGATTTAAATGTTATTGTATGATAAAACAATACTGAGATTGTGTATGATAAAACAATACTGAGATACTGCATCAGCGTTTGAGTTGTTTGCTGTGTGATACATATCTAACTCACTCTTTTCCTCAGCATATACAATGCAGGAACAAATTAGAAAATCATATGCACATGTATTTTGTCAGCATATACAATTGGTATGTATTCTTTGTTCATATTTTGTAGCTTTTTTATATATATTTTTATGAATTACATAAAAAAAATCCAAATTCTCACATCTTAGTCTATGTAGCACATACTGTATTATACAACTTATCAAACTATAGGAAAAATGTCACACATGAAATAATTTGAAATCCCCTTGAATCTATGCAACATAAGTATCTGGTCTAAAACATTACAAATTTGTTTAAGTAGCTTTTGATTGTGCCAAAAAAGCTATCTGAATTTTTCCACATCCCTGTGTGATGACTGTACAAGCTATTCTTAACACTTTAGAAGAATACTTCAGTTAGTTTCCACTCACTGCAAACACAAATAAATAATTTGGAAAGTGCCAAGAATTTTAATGTTATCTTAACATAGATTAGAAGGCCTAATAAAATACTTTGCTTCTATCTACAGAACACGCCATGCTTGCAATGGAGAATCTATGCTTAAAACAGTCTGTAATCTAAGAAACTGCAAGTCTCACATTTGGCATTAAGTGAAGTACACTGGCTAGTAACCGCAGTATCATCATACAGGATTGAGACAGCTGCAGAACAGCTTATTTTCAGATGCCACTGAATTTTGCTAGCATTTCCAAAACAATCCCTCTATAATACTCATAAAGTGGAATGTGCATCAGCAGTTTCCTCCCATTTTTGCACGTGACATAAAAGGAGCGTTGGACTTACCTGATAGCTCCTCCTCGTAGGGTTGATATAGAATCCAGGATTAAACTTTGACTGCAATATTATTGTGAATGTCTGAAATATGTAGCCTGTGCTATTAGAGTATGATACAGCCCCCACCCAAGATAACATTTACTATGATAAATGGAATTTATATTCTGCTAAAAGTAGCCTGGATTGCAATTTAAAACAACAATCCTATATATATTTCTCTGGAAACAGTTCAACATTTCAAAGTAGCTATGTATAGGATTTTTATGCCAGGATTCAATGTGGTATATATTTACTAGGAAATGAACTACATGAAAGTATATTTTCTCTTTGCGTAAAGGATTAGAATACATAGCTATCTGTGCACTACTTAGTCCAAATAAGGAATTTTCAATGGAATTTAGAAAACATATTTTCATTGCAGGCAAGTATTTCATACTATATATGAAGTAGACTATTGCCACTTCAGATTTGTAGACTTTAATACATCCAAAGAGAACATCAGGAGTCTGATAAAGGATGTTTCTGGATCCAGAAACAAATACACACATTACACAATACAGTACACACAAATACCCAGATTAATATATAAAACCTCCACAAGATCTTGTTACTGGGTCATGCTATATTACTCAGTCACATGAACAACAATCAAGACTATGTTTGAAGAAACATGAGTATCCCAGGTCCCAGATCAACTGAGAAGGTAAACTTACAATTTTGCATAGAAGTCACATATTTCTTTGTATACTTTTACATCGCTATGCCTGCGCTGCAACTTTGACACGGCTCTTTCGCCTTCGTTGGCATAGTTGTCATGGGCAGTTTGAGGAATATCAGATATTTCTTCATTCTCTGGAATTGCACAGGAATCTCCTCTGCTTTGGAATTCCATTCTTAATTTGCAACTGTTTGAAAAACAACTAGAGCAGAGAACTCTGAAAAAAACCACTGAAGGTAGGAATAAGGACAGGAACAGTCCCTAAGAACTGGATCGAGCTGTGTGCAGTTTGAAGAGCTTCAAGTTAAAAGTTCAGCTACGGAACAGTTTGAATGTCAGTGAGCTTAGGGATGTCAGAGGAACCAAGCAGCAAATTCCATTGGAAGGTAGTAAGAGGAACTTACACAGAACAGATGATCTTTTCTACTTACTGCTATTAGCAAGAATTTGACTAAGGCAATGCTATTAGAGAAAATGTAAGCCTGGGCATGCTAGTTGTCACTGACAGCTTAATGTGGAAAAACTTACACCAGTATGCTGGCATGCCTTTATATTTATATTAGGACTGCTAACGCCTTTGCAAAGACTAGAAGGAAATATGTTAGGAAAGCCACATTCAGGAAAACTGGCTTTCCTCTTTGCAAATTCTCCATCTCCCATTGACTAGCGAACGCATGAATTGAGTAGTCTGCATCTTTTCTGTTTTAACCCCCTAGCAACATTGAGCAATTAAGATGCATGAACATATCTCCATAGGATGCCTTTTTATATGAAAGAAGCATGACGATAACAATAAGAATAAATATGATACAATGGCATGCTTCCTAAGAAACTCTTTAGCAAGTCAGAAGATTTTAAAAACCCACCATCATCAATACCACTACCAGCATCATACAAGCTTCCTAAGGTAGTTTTGTTTTAATACACTTTTATATGAGATTAGAAGCAGACATTTCCTATTGATGGTATTCTTTTACCGAAGGTCACCGGGTCATGCTACGTTTCTGTAGGAATGGTTCTTGTTTACTGTAATGTGGGAAGATACTTGAGTAGGAAATGTTTCAACAGGAACAGCATGTTTTTGGAAGGAAATTTTTATAGCAGACCTAACTCCAGGCATGAATATCTCGGATTATACGGAAACTCATAAAAAAATACAGAAGGTAGCATCAAGCACAAAGGAGATACAGATAGAAGAATTGAGTAACAAGGAATACCAAGGATGTTAAAAAATTAGGTGAAGGAGTATGGTTGAGTGAAACCAGAATAACCAAATATTACCTCATTGTTTTATTCTCATAGAAGTCTCTACAGGCTTTATATACAGTACATCTGCTTGACTGTTACACACCAGTGAATGTAGGATTTGAAATTTCATGAATACAGATAGTCCTCGAGTTACGATGGCAATTGGAACCGGAATTTCCTTTGCAAAACAATACAATCATAAAGTGCGACTGTAGTCCTGGTTGCTGTTGTTAACTGAATCCCATAGTGGGTTAGGTGACACAACTTTCCAGCAGCTTCTCACAACCAAGCCAGTGGAGAAGCCAACAGGAAGTTGCCAAATCCTAGGCGGCTTGCAAGCAGGTTTGCAGACAGGTAAGTGGCTGCTACCAGATAGAGGGGGGGCCATGGAGGAACATCAGAAGGGGCTGCAAGGGTCATGCAGTGAATGTGTGGGGGCTGCGCAAAGGTGTGAAGAAGATGCAGCAAGGTTCTGGGGGTGTGTGCTTAGGTGCGGGAGACTTATCTTAGTGATTTTCAACCTTCCTTGCCAGCAAGAGGGCAGCCACAGCATCACTTGGCTTATCAGGGGTGGAACTATAAAGCTGAGAATCATTGCATACTGATGATACCTCAACTCACGGATGATGTCACCCAGGGCCTTTATGTAGATATTAAAAAGGAGTGGAGAGAGTACTGTGCCCTATGGCACCAAACAAGAGAACGGCTGGGACAGGACCTCTCACTCCTTATTAACACTAATTGGGACCACCCTTGGATAAAGGAACTAAACCAGTGCAAGACTGTGCCACCCAATCCCAGCCTCATAGCCGACCCCAACAAGACCGATAATATCAAAGGCTGTTGAGAGGTCAAGGAGAGTGAGGATGGTTGCACTACCTCCATCCTGCTCTTAACCAAAGATTCTCAACAAGTACAACCAACGTCGTTTCTGTCCCATAACCAGGCCTGAATCCTGACTGGAAGAGGCCCAGATAATCCGTTTCATCCAGGACCTTCTAAAGTTTCCAGGCCACCACTTTCCCTAGAAAGTTATTCCCTCTTCCTTCCTTCATCTCCACTGATGTTGAGAGAGTTCAAATTTCAGCCTCCATTCCAAAACAGCCAATTTCTATTCCCCTGTTAAGCACTGCTGCTAGCTGATTGGACGCAGGGGTTAGAGAAAGGCGGGAAAGATGACGAAGGATATCCTCATGGTGATCACATGACCTCAGTCAATCATGGCAACATGGCAGCACAGTGATGCTGAAGCAGTCACAACTTTGCCAAGGTTCAATTCCATGGGAATAATAGGACCCAGATTTTGTGTTCATTCTATAGGTTAGCCTTGATTCAAAAACTGTTTTCACATGATGTACTTTTTGCCAAACTGAAGGTTACAAACAAACAGTTTTAGTAGTATATCGATTGCTGATATTTTAGTAGGGCGTTATATTTTTGGTCCACTACTTCTCCATGTTCTGAATTCCCCCAAAAGGAAATTTGCCTTAAAAACTATCATTTTTAACAGAATAGCCTCAGAAGGAGATTTCTGTCTTTTAGTATTAATCTGTTTCTTGAATAAATATATATTTTATTTAAGAAAGAGAACTTGAAGCCTCTCTAGGTAGATTTTAAGTAGCATCATTCTCATTATGTGTGTTTTATCCATAAATTGGCTCTTTTTCTTGAATCTGAATAATATTTGCTCTCACTTAATGCAGTGCTTCCCAAACCTGGATAATTACCTCAAATTGGGTAACAGTGGTTTTCCTTTAGGTATTGACACATGAATCCCTTAACCAATCACAGCAGGACATTTAAATTAATTTAAACTGTTTAACCTACATTGGGTAAAAGAATTTTCTGTCAAAGCAGTTTTGGGTAATGAAAGGAACCTTAGCAAGTACGGATTTAATAGGTATGATTTTTGGATACATTGGTATGGAAAATATGTTGAATAAGCATTGTGCCCTTTTAGCATTGCAATTATCCATCAATGTATCATAACCTTTTTTAAACTGAAAGCATGAAAACAATTGGAAGAGCTTGTGGAAGCACTGAAATTTAGGGATTCCACTCTTATTCCTTAACAGTAAAGCTTTTTAAAACTATGGCTTAGGCATGCATTTTTTACAGAGCTGTATAGTGGTACACAGATCCTTTACCATTAAAGGATAAAATATTTAAGAATATGGCAATCATGCAACTAAAGGCTCAGACGTTGTTAGTCACCTACTTGTGCGTGTCTCTTCAGCATTTCAGGCAGACAGAGGAGAACAAATAACAAAAGAAGACAACTTCCTTTGGTTTAAAAAATGAAAGATGTTCATCATTGCCAATATTTTCCATAAGCAGCTAGGGAAATGATTTGTGCTACATGGCCCACATTTAAAAAATTTGCAACTAGCATTGGACAGTTTCTGAAATTCATGCTGTGAACTTTTCTTAGACTGTAATTGACATTTTCTATGAAATAGATATATTTGGGAACTGTATGTTGTAGTAATCATGGACTGTACTTCAAATTCCTAAACTTGACACAAAGTCAGCTTAAATTTCATATTGGGCTGGCTTATACCTAATGCTCTACTGTAGGCTAATGTGATGGAATTTATTTTCAGTTTATAAAACGTTTTCAGTTTGTGATCCTTGAAATTATAGTGTAATTATGTGTGAATCTGGTCATATAATTAAAAATCCATATTCAATACTATATGTGAACTCAGCTATAGATTTCTTTCAAAAAAATCAAAACAATATCAAAATCCTTTTAAATACTACATGAAAAATTGTACAGTATAATGAATAATATTTTTTCTGTTTCAGTCCTTGTGTATATTTCACATTATTCCATTACAATTTTGCTTAAGAATCAATGCACAAGACGAGGCACATGATACAGGGAATTTGACAGAACCCATTTCAGTTCATTGATTTAATTTATTCAATTCACTGAGCTGCAATTTAAACTTTCATGCTACAGTGAAAGTTGGATACACAAAAGTACTTCTTTTAATCAGAAGCCTTTAAAATATTAAGCTGCATTTTTATCATGACAGAATTACTATAAAAATGGTTTCAAAAATTACCTTAAAAAAGGAAACCTCTAATATTGAAACAATGAATGAACTGAACATTTCATTTAGTACTATAATTAAAACCTTGATTAATCTAGGTGAAGCTTGCTATGAAAGATTTCTCATATGTCCATCATGTTCCTTATAAGGTTGGAGTAAATGTCAACACCAGACTTTCTGGCTCGATACTACATTCTTATTATAGTAACGACTCCATTGGAGATATCACACTGAAGGCTGATTGACCTTCATCAAAAACAGAAAGGGCAATGTTGATTGTTTTGCTAAACAGAATGCAAGAAGTCTTAAAGTTCTCTTTGTAAACAAATTACAATATATATATATATATTTTCATGAGAATTAAATATTAATACTTTAACTAGCATATGTGTGATTATATGAAGATAACAATAGAGGAACTATTTCACCTTAATCTACTTCTGGCCTATCAAAACTATTTGTAAAATCACAACTCTGCTGTCTGAATAATTAATTCAATGTAAAACAATATTTCAACAAGGCATGTTACAATCATGGCTTTGAAATGTAATTACAACATCACAGATTGTCTGGCAGCTTTTCTTTTCACAGAGGAAGAGTGCTGCAAAATAAATTTGTAGCATATTAAAGACTGGTAAATCGACCAGATACATGTAGAACATGTCATCAAAATGCATCCAACTTTAATATGCTACAAAACTTGTAGTATTTACTTATAGAGAGACAGAAAATATACAGGTAGATCTCAACTTACAAGAATTTGAAAAACCAATGTTTTTTAAAGTCACAACGGCACTGAAAAAAGGACTTACAACTGGTTCTCGTACTTATGACAACCACAACATTCCCATGGTCATGTGATCAAAATTTGGGCAATTTGATCACCCTGGGATCAATGTGATCATTATTTTCCATCTTCCAACAAGCTAATCAATGGGGGAAGCTGTGGGTCATTTGCTTAATGACCACAATTCACTTAACAACTGTAGTGATTTAACAATTGTGGCAAAAAGAAAAAGGAATAAAATTGGGTACAACTCATTTAAGAACTGCGCTACTTGCCAATAGAAATTCTGGTCATAAGTCAAGGACTCCCCATAAAACCATTCTGGATCCAATTAATATTATCTAACTTAAGCGTACAATCAATTCTCATTATTTGCTTTTGTTATGCGCTATAAAGTCGCGGTAAACAGTGAATTAGTGAATACTGAAATCTCAGCTGGGAATGTGTGCCAGTGTATGAGAGTTCATAGACTGGTGGAGACATGGCAACAGATCAGCCAATGGGAGCTGATTAGTGACTGAAACAGTTTGGAGCCTGGGTGTGGCTTAGCTCTGCAGCTCTGAAACTGAAACTAGTCTGTACTGAGCTCTGAATTGAAACAGAAACTCTTAACTCCTCTCCTCTGCCTGTGTTTATTTGTACTCTCCTCTTTGGCCTTCCTCTTGATCTCTTGCCTGACAGCTACATCTCCTTCTACCAATATGGCCACTATCCCTCCTCTGCACATGTCCAAATCATCTCAATCTGGCCTCTCTGACCTTGTCTTCAAAACAGCCGACCTGAGCTGTCCCTCCGATGTGCTCATTTCTAATCCTGTCCATCCTGGTCACTCCTAAAGAGAACCTCAACATCCTCATCTCTGCTACCTCCATCTCTGCCTCTTGTCTTTTCTCACTGCTACAGTTTCTAACCCATACAGCATAGCTGGTCTCACTGCTGTCTTGTACACCTTTCTTTTCATTCTTGCTGATACTCTTCTGTCACACAACACTCCTGACACCTTTCTCCATCCATACCAACCTACCTGCACTCGCCTCTTTACCTCTTTTCCACACTCCCCATCGCACTGGACTGTTGACCCCAAATACTTAAACTCTTGCACCTTCTTGACCTCAGCCCCCTGTAACCTCACTGTTCCACTTCCCTCCCTCTCATTCACACACGTATTCTGTCTTACTATGACTGACAACTGACTTTCATTCTTCTTCTTTCCAGAGTATACCTCAACCTTTCCAGGTGTTCCTCCACCTGATCTCTGCTCTCACTACAGATCACAATGTCATCCACAAACAATTGTCCATGGGGATTCCTGTCTGACCTCATCTGTCAACCTGTCCATCATTACAGCAAACAAGAATGGACTCAGAACTGATCCTTGATGTAGCCCCACCTCCACTTTGAACTCCTGTCTGACCTATAGCACTTCTCACTACTGTCGTACTCCTCTCATACATATCCTGGACTACTCTAACATATTTCTCTGCCATTCCTGACATCCTCATACAGTACCATAGCTCCTCTCTCAGCACTCTGTCATACGCTTTCTTTAAATCCACAAAGACGCAATGCAGCTCCTTCTGACAATCTCTATACTTCTCCATTTATATTCTCAGGGCAAAAATTGCATCAGTGGTGCTCTTTCTGGGCATGAAGCCATGCTGCCGCTCACAGATATCCGCTTCCTTTCTTAGCCTAGCCCCGTGATGGTGAGCCTATGGCACGGGTGCCACAGGTGGCACACAGAGCCATCTCGCTGGGCACACAAGCTGTTAACCAACTTATCTTCAGCTGAGCATGCACATGAAATTGTGCATGCACGCATGCACAATTGTAGACACCCAGTTGGTCTTCGGGCCTCCACTATCCATGCGCACGATTGCAGCAGGAAATCCAGCTGGTCTTTGAAGCTCTCCTGAGCATTCACACATGATTGCTCAAGTGTGCACAAGTGCCTGCGAGCAGCATGTGTGCGTTGCACATGCAAAACTGCATGCATGCACAGATTATTATGCTGTTGCACATGGAGTGCATGTGGAGGAGATGCATGCAAGTGCAGATGGCATGTGCAAAGCACGTACTTTTCGTCACTCAGTAAGTAAAAGGTTTGCCACCACTGGCCTATCCTAACCCATTTATAACAATATATTTACTAGAAAGTAAATCCCACTGTGTATAGCAGATTTATGTCTGAGTGGACAGGGATAAAATTATATTGTACATCTTCTTTCTACATCTGCTTCTCAGAAAAATCAATCCATGATAATGAGTAAAATGTTTGGGACTGGCTGAAAACATGCTTTTTTTCCTCTATGCATCCAAAAGTGAGCTAAAAGGGAAAGCATTCCAAGTAACCATGACCACAAAAGAAGATTGCAGGTTCATTATATTTCCCCCCCATCACTCTGAGTACATATTATGCATTACTTTGAGAAAATTGTCATATAGCATGCACAAGTATTCAAATTATTAGATCACAGATATCATGTCACAAAGCAAACTATATACTGTAATTTGTGTCAGGCCTGTCACAACACAACTGATGCCTGCTACGTAATCTATGTCATTTATGCAATTATATTTGTCAATTATAATTTTATAAATAGGTCGTAATTACATAGAACTCTCTCTGAGTTTTTCTCCAGAGAATCTCCCTGTCTTCCAATTAAGCAGAGAAAGTGATTTCAACTTAGTTTATTCTATAACATGCAGGGGCTTTTTAAATGAGTGTAATTTAAAATGAATGTAAACGGTATCCTCATAAACAGTCTAAGGGACCAAATCTTGGAAATGTTTTATTAAGATCTTGTTATTCATGAAAAGTTTTAAATGGAACCCTACTCTAATGCAGTACTCTAGTCACATGATCATAAGTTTAGTCAAACTACTACATTTTATGCATTTATTTGTATCCTGCCTTTATTATTTTATAACTAACTCAAGGTACTGACACACCTTCCTCCTCCTATTTCCTCTGAAACAACAACCTTGTGAGGCGGATTGGGCTGAGAATCACTGATCCAAAGTCACCCAACTGACTTTAATGGCTGAAGTGGGACTTGAACACATGATCTCCTGTTTTCTAGCCTCTCTTTGCTTAGCCACTAGACCAAATTGACTTTTTTTTGCTGCAAATAATGCTCAAAGTAACAATGCTGAGTACTGTTACTAACTAGGCTTCTGCTGCAGTATATTGCTTATACCAATAAGTTTGCAAAAGCAGTAATTTGCTCCATTTTAAAATTCTCGAAAGTGCAAGACTTCCATTTCAGCATGCTGGGGAAAGTCACTGTTTACTAAAACAGAACATAAACAGACTAGCCAAGGTTAATTCATATTCATCAGATAACTGATAAGAAGTTTCAGTAGTTGTTTAAGGAATGTTGAGAGAGTGGATTTATTAAACAAGCTTTTTTCAAGGATACTGGGGATGTGTACAGAAGCCTGACAAGTATAGAGGACCTCTCGGTCTCTCTCTCTCTCTCT
>JAEANM010002626.1:0-24095 GCA_017656035.1 Myanophis thanlyinensis | reverse complement strand
GATGCAAAGATATTTACTGCTATTATAAGTAACAGATTAAGTAGATTTATAGATAGATATATAAGCTATAATCAAGTAGGTTTTGTAAAGGGTAGATATATAAGTGATCAGGGTGAAATATTGTATATTGTATATGTTGTTTAAAATTTAATTAAAAAAAAGAGAGTAGGCTGAGAAGCGGGCATGATAAATGCTACGTCTTGTTGTATATAAGTGCTTAATATATTTAAGGAGCTTTTGTTAAAGAGATTAAAATGAATGAGCATTGTGATTTGTCCTTCCTGTTATTGAAGCAGTGCTAGTCTTCTGTTGCAATTATTAATACCTAAGCCTTATCTCCAGGAGAAGGAGCTTGTGCTTACACAGTGCATAATGGGACACAAGAGGATGATATTTATAAGCCTAATGAGATCCAATATTAGTGGAGATTGGACTTGAAGGCTGAATGTACTTAGTGCTGACTGGCTTTTGATCATTCTGATGAGACCTGCTGGGTATCGTAGTTCAGCAACATTAGAAACCATCACAGTGCCTCTGAATACACAGTAGATATTGCAAACATTCTGAATTTGCAGCCTATTAATTCACACCAAGCCTGTTAGAAGAACAATGCTCATGCTATGCCAAATAAAGCTAAATAAATTCAAAATTTAAGAACAGAGGGAGAGAGTTTCTCCTTTAGAGTATGGGTGCCCCTGCCACTTTGAACTTAGATAAAGTGAGACCCAAGTCTTTGTTGTTTTAGTAGTAAATAATGAACCAAACCCAATTAATTTTCATTAATCCATTGCCAAAAAATTTTTTGGGGCAACACTCTATCCAACAATACAGCTATAAGAACTGCACAAGCCAAATGATGCTGTAAGTAACAGCCTAGGTAGTCCTCGACTTACCACCACAATTGAGCCCAACGTTTCTGTGGGAGTCATTTGTTAAGTGAATTTGGCCCCATTTTGTGACTTTCTTGCCACAGTTGTTAAACGAAGTGCTGCAGTTGATCAGTTAGTAACTTGGTTGTTAAGTGAATCTGGCTTCTCCATTGACTTTCCTGGTCAGAAGTTCACAAAAGAGGATCACATAACCTTGGGACACTGTGACTATCATAAATATGAACCAATTGCAAATCCTCTGAATTTTGATGGTGGGATCATGGGGATGCTGCAACGGTCATAATTGTGAAAAATGGTCATAAGTCACATTTTCAGTGCCATTGTTACTTTGAATGGTCCCTAAATGAACCGTTGTAAGTTGAAAACTACCTGTATAATACAATAGCCTTCTCCACCCCCTTAGTTAACAAAACCCTTCATCTGGCAAGGGGGAAGTTTTGCACATAATGGTCTCTGGGGAAAAGGTTGTGGGAGATTTTCTCAAGCATCCACTGAAGGCTAAGAACAACGATTGGCATCATCCTGAACTGACTCTGGTGCTTCTTTAAGGAAGTGTAACTGGCTTATCCACTCCCAAGCATTTTGGAAATAATACTTCTGTTGAATACCTTATGGCCCGCTCCTTTAGAAAATTTTATTTATAGGTACTATAAATTTATAACCAGAAATGGCTCCGGAGTTTTCATTGCTAAGAAACACTGTTGTTAAATGAGTCACAACGGATTTTATGACCCTTTTTGTCCTGGTCATTAAGTGAATATTTGCAGTTGTTAAATGAATTGAGCAGTCATTAAGCAAATCTGGTTTCTCCCCATTAACTTTGCTTGTCAGAAGCTGGCTGGGTCGCAGACAGGGATCACATGACTTGAGATGGAGCAATCACAGTAAATACACATGCTGGTTGCACCTGAATTTTGATCACATGATCGCAGGGATGCTGTGATGGTCATAAGTGTGAGGACCTCTCATAAATCACTTTTTTCAATGCTGCGGTAACTTTGCTAAATGAATGGTTATAAGCTGAGACCTAGAACATCTTTGTTTGCTTCAAGACAAAAGGAAAGCTTCTCTGCATGTAAAATTTAGGAAGGTGGCTGACAGATATCGAATTCTTCAATGTGTCCATGAGGGACGCCATTTTGTTTTGTGTATTATAGCCAGAATCTGTTCAGGTTTTCAATCAGAGATTGCTTCCTATAGCACTTTTAATTTTCTTACCGATCTTTATAAATCATCACCAAAAGGCTGGGCTCTGGTAGAAATAATGGAAAAATTACACACAGGCCAAATGCAACATTTTTTTTTAATGAATCAAAAAAGATGAAAAAAGATGCTGTCAAAACTCCACCCAGCGATATAGCATTTGTCAAAATTGTAACATTAGCATTCCCCCCCCCCCAAAAAAAAAGAGTATTGATAATACAGAGAATCCCAGCTGACCTAGAGGCTTTATCACATAATGTGCATTTGGTTTTGAAATTTATTTGATTTTATTAAACAGCTTTACACATATGTCCATTGGTGGAGGAACTGTGGGTGGCAAACAGAAATAAATGATCACCAAATATACACATGGATTTAAGAAAGAACTAACTGCACCCCTTAAAAAGTTCACTATCATACATATCGGTCATGCCAATTTTCCATTAACATCCTAGCCCTAATGCCTGGGGATAAAAGCCAGATCTGTATTGCCCTTCTGAAGACCAACAAGTTCTTGGCTATCCGTAACAGCTGGGGTAGTCTGTTAACACAAAGTAGGCACCATGACCAAAAAAAAAAAAAAATTCTTCCTAGGATCTCCCCCACTCCAAATGACAGGATCTGGATCACACCTACTGTGCCTGATTGTCCCAGGTTAACACATTTTGGTTTGGATGGCAATAGAAATGCAATATTTTACAAACAATCATTGCAGCTCAAAGTAGAATATGACCTGTTCCAGCTTCCATGTACACATAGCCCTTGACTTACAATAGTACATTTAGTGATTGTTCAAAGTAACAACGGCATTGAAAAAAGTGACTTATAACCGTTTTTCACAGTTACAACCTTTGCAGCCTACCCATGATCAGATGAGTACCAGTAAAATTCAGGTGCTTGACAACAGGTTCATATTTATGACCACAGCTGTGTCTCAAGGTCATGTAATCACCTTTTGTGACATTTAGACAAGCAAAGTCAATGGAGGAGCCAGACTCACTTAATTTAACTGGGTTGCTAACTTACCAATGGCAGAGATTCACTTAACAACAATGGCAAGAAAGGTCGTAAAATGGGGCAAAACTCACTTAACAAACATGTCACTTAACAACAGACATTTTGGACTCCAATGTGATCGTAAGTCGAGGACTACCTGTACTTATTGTTTGTCATCAGTAACCATGGGAAAGGGTCAATTTTTACAATAAAAAAAATTGACTTCCTGCAGCGTTTCTTCTATCATTTGTTTGTATCTGACTGAAAGCACATGCCTAGACTGGATGAATCAATGCTCCCCTGCCTTAAGCATTCTCAGCATAACTTTTGGATGAGGTTAAGCAATTCAGACAAGGCAGGTGCTGAGCTGTATTCAGTTCTTGAAACTTCCTTTAGCCCCCTCCTCCCTTTCTTTTAGGCCAACTCCTTTTTCTTCCTTTGGAAGAAACTTGTACAGATTAGATCGTATAATACAGAATATTTTTTCCTTAAAGTGGAATGGTTGGCAAAATGAGCTGTCAATAACATGTAAATTCCTTTACGGCAGCCGTATTTCTACTTGGTCTTCTGGGCTACCTTATTCCCATTGCAGCTGGTGGTATGGTATCATCTGAACTTTTGCCATCCTTATCGAAAGGATTATAAATCAGACACCCATGAACCTATCCGGAGACATGGGAAAGCTCAAATGATTTGTAATATTATTTCAAAGTCTTCCATAAGTATAATCTTTTAAAGCCCCTGCTCATTTACAAAGATTTTAAGGAGCTTAAATAATTGGAAATTTACAGAGCATGTAATACTTCAGTGCTACAAAGCCACTTTAATGAGAGGACCCAGGCAATTGTACATTGCTCAAATACAAATTGTTTTGTAGCCCAACCCCTTAAAATCCTAAACTGTTATAACTGAGACAGTTTAAAAGGAAATAAAAATGTTGCTTAGCTTTTTTTCTCCTCCTTTCAGTGTACTTTATAAATATTAAAAAAGAAGAATGCTTCTCAAATGTGCTTACAAATCCTCTCACTCAGTGGTGAAATTCAGCCAGGATGCACCGGTTCTACCATACAGGTAGCGGCGATAAAGTTTGGCCCCGCCCACCCACTCCTGACACAGCCCTAGAAGAGGACTTAATATTAGTAATAAATTACAAAATTGATATACCACCCAATTCTCAATGACCCTGGGTGGCTCACAACAATAACAAAAATGTACAATTAAATCAATCACAGGTAATAGATTAAGATAAAAGATGACAAACTCAGTGATACAAGTGATACGAGGGGGTTCATTCTCTCTCATCAAAGACCTGGGTGAAGAGCCAGATGTTTTTGGCTCTTCTGAACAGCAACCATCCAGATCTTGGCGGGTACCTAGTTCTAGTTGGCAGATGCTGCTAAAGAGAAAGTAAAGAAGGTGCTGTCTCTTACAGCACTCTGCTGGCCAAATGGGCCATGGAAATTGATGTATCTTCTAATGAGCTTCTGTTTAGAAAATGATTTGAAAGATGATATAGACACCTTGCTGTATTGGGGCCTAGTCAGTTTTGACACAACTGTGTTGATGTCATTATGCTGCTGCCACCATCTTGGAGGAGAAAAAAAGAACAAATGTTAAAAGAATCAAATGTGAGAAATTAGATCAACTTCAGGAGGCAGAGTCTCAAGGTGTAGATACAATATTTATCTCAGTGGTTCAAAGCTTAGCATCTGATTCTCCTTATTTGGATTTAGAAGCTATGCAGAGTTAATATTTGAGTGGAAATATGTGTGGGGGGGAAAATAACCTAATCTTGGAGGGTACCTAGTTCTGGTTGGCAGATGCTGCTAAACAGAAGGTGAAGCTGGAAGGAGCACTCTGCCAGCCAAAATGCCCTCCACCCACCCACATATGGCCCATTTTGGATATCCATGGCCTCCTGCAGCACTGCCATTTTGGGCCAGCAGAGTGCTGCAGAGGCCATGGAGGCTGAAATGGGCTGGGTGGGGGCCTCACAATGCCCAACCATGGCTCATTTTTGGTCAATACAGTGGTGAAGGAGGCCATGGAGGCTGAAAAACAGGCCATGCAGGAGCCTTGTGATGCCCTCCCATGGCCAATTTTTGGCTGGCAGAGTGCTGAAATAGGGCTGCAGGGGGGCACTCTTTGGCATTTTGGTCAGCAAAGGCACTGTGGGCTGGTTCTTTGATATTTCCAGGCCAGCCCCATGGGCCAGATCTAAGCAGCCTATGAGCTGGATCTGGCCTGCAGGTCTTTGAATTTGACACCCCTGCACTAGGAGAAAATGATATATCTTTTCTGTTCTTTTGAAATCTTCTCCAATTCTGAGATGGTCATGCTATAAAAATGGAAGACAAGCGTAACATATAGCTTATTTTAAGAATAACCTATTTCATACAGGCTATTAATTTAGTCTTGGAGAAAAAAAAAACTTTTGGCTTTGGCTCACATAGTCTCATTCTTTTCATGGTGAATCAAAATGAAATCACCGGCATAATAGAAAAAAGCTATGTATAAACTATGCTGACATATGAAGAAAAGGAGTCCTATAATAGTAAATGTCCCTCACCCTAACATTACTAAAAATCTGAAACTCCAACAAAGACTAAGCTTGCTCATTTAAAAAAAATGTTTGGCAGGCAGGCTTCACCATATAGCTATTATGGATGACCTCATCCCACTATTTTGGAAGCAACAGCAGTGAGGCCTAGAATATTAGAAGTAGGTGACAATAATGCTGATGGAGAACTATAGTGGTAGAAACATGTTGACAGATGACAGCCCCAACTGCTGCTTCCAAGCTGTCTTGATCCCAACAGCAGTTCCCATATAGATTTTCACTCTAGCCTTTGATGCTTTCTTCTCCTCTACTGAAATTTCAACACCTGTGTAATAACAATAGCACTAAGTCTGCTTCACAGTGGTTTACAGCCCTCTCTAAGGAGTTTACAGAATCAGCATATTGCCCCCAACAATCTGGGTCTTCATTTTACCAACCTTGGAAAGTCTGCATCAACCTTGAGCCAGTGAGAATCAAAATGCCGAACTCCAGGCAGCTGGCAGTCAGCAGAAGTAGCCTGCAGTACTGCATTCTAACCACTGTACCACCATGGCTCAATGTACAGGTAGTCCTCGAGTTGCAACTATAATGGAAACTGCTCATCACTTTTGTAACTCAAGTCAGCTGCAAAGCCAGTCAGTCACATAACCAACCTGGTTTTATGATATTATTTTTGCAGCAGTTGTTAAATAACTCATTGCAGTTATCAAGAGAATGAATAATTTGCTATGGCTGCGGTTTTGCTAAAAACCAGGAATAAATGCCATTTGGGGGCAAAACTGTAATCAAATATGGTGGCATGACCACAGGATACTGCAAACAGTCATGAATGCAGCCTGGCTGCCAAGCACCCAAAGTGTGATCATGTGACTATGGAGGGGTAATGGAGCTTCCAATCTGGGTCCTAAGTAACCCCTAGGTAGGTGTGTTGGAACTTTGAATGGTTGCTAAGCAACTGGTTGTAAACTGAGGGCTATCTATCATTCTTCAAGAAAATTACAGCTTAGATCATTCTAATCTTAGAGAAGATATTTATATTTAGTATTGTCCCATACCAATATTTAAACAATAACTCTTTTGTCATGGACAAAACATGGACACTGAGGAAGCAAGATCTTCTCACTCCCTTGTGTACTTTCCTATTTAAAGGAGATGCACACACAGACATCATCACCTATAAGGACTGTGGCCTGGAATGACTTGCCTGCTATTCTTGTGGGCTTAAATTATCTTTCTGCCAAATTGTCACACATCTGCCCTCTCTTTCTTCTATCCATCTATCCATCTTCTTTTGCAGGCCAAACCTACACAAAGTATGAGGGAGATGGGGAGTTTTTAAATGTGATATGTAAATAAATAAAATACAGTATTCTTCCTCCTTCTTGCCACATGCTGAAATAACATCAATGTGTTTTGTCTTTGCTTTTTGTAATTATACTTTGAATCTGCTTCTTAAAACCCACATAAATACATATTCTCTTAGAAATGTTGCATTTGCTTAAATCAAACTAAATCACTGGGATAAATGTTATCAAGTCCATGCACGTTCACCCTTCTCAAGGAAATCACCATTCATTTCACTGGAATTTATTTCCATGTGTTCGTATTTAGAATTGTAAACTGACAGCAATTGCTGCTTACTTGGAAGTAAATTCTACTGAAATCATGGATCTTGAAGAATGTTAAAACAAATCAGTTTTCTTTTCTTTTCTTTATAAATAAAGGGACAGGTTCTATTGCAGCAAAAACTGATAGACATAATTCATAAAGTCTATTTAGCTTCAGCTACTTTTACCTTGAAAAAGTATACAAAAATGTATTTGGAAATTTATGTGTAAAATGTGCATTAGTGGTAGCTGCCTAAAATTTAGGAAATGGGGAAAATTGCATAGATTCCTGTCTGTATCTTATGAAAAGAAGACCCTAAACCAAGCCACATTAACCCAGGACTATAAAGTATTCCTAATCTACCTCTCTCAACCACTCCCTAATTTATTCTCCCTCCCTGTCTATATTATTATTATTGATTGTTTATTGACAGGATTTCTATACTGAAGGATTCGGGGCGGTGTACAGCCTTCTAAAACAAATCAACAAAAGTTAAAATATTAATTAAAACGAATTAAATAAGTTGGCCAAATAAGATTGGAATGCCAAAATAAGAAATTTGGTACTATCTCCTTGCCCTACTACCTATGGTCGCGAGTTGTCGTATACACATTTCACTACATTTCGTACTATGTATGTCTGTGCATGTAATGAATAAAATTTGATTTGATTTGATTTGAAGCACACAAAATATATATAACAGGGAAAACTGCATGTTTTTTAAAAAAATATGATGGAGTGAATAGTGTGTGTGAATGAATGAATATACTGTAGTATGGATCTAGACTGATCTTCGTATGCTAAGTTCCAAATAAATTAAATACTAAGTATATTAGCCCACAAAATCTTAACAGGACTGAAATAAGGTTAATGGAAACATTGTGTAGGTTACACTGTGGCCAAAGTTAAATGCACTGTAAAACAAGAAAGCACAGTAGCTTTCAAAAAAAAAAAAATATTGCAACAATGGAATTTGTAGAATTAAACAAAAAATGTAAAAATGTCTGGTCCCCATTCTAATAAAAAAAGTGTTCCAAATTTGTGTTTTTTACTCTTAGGGTTTGTGACTCTGGATTGTTCTCTTGACAGGTGGAAAATTTCCTGAAGACTTTTCAGTTCTATTTACAATAAAACCTAAAAAAGGACTCCAGTCCTTTCTTTTATCTATCTACAATGAACACGGCATTCAGCAGGTTGGCATTGAGGTGGGCAGATCGCCTATCTTCTTGTTTGAAGATCAAAATGGAAAGCCTGCCCCAGAAGACTATCCCATCTTTGGTACAGTCAATATTGCTGATGGAAAGTAAGTGGAAGATCATCCAAAGACTATGATGTTTGTGTGAGTTATTTGTATATGTTGTCATTGATGATGCCAATCACCAGATAAGTTAAACAAAACATTTTGCATGGATTTTTTCCCTAGTAGGGTTTGAACATGAATCTTTGGCATATGACCATTGGCATCTTCCTGCTGTTTTGTTTGCTTTTATATCTGCATATCATTTCTGTCTTTCTTTTTGCCCTTAACATACTCCTTAGAATAGATGATGTTATCCTATTTTCTCCATCCTTCAATGGGTGCTTGGTAATATGCTGTCATCCTACCTTCCCAATCTCATTTATGCCTTAAAAGGATGAAGATACCAACTTGACTGCTTTTGATTTGCGTTAGGGGACTAGCCAGAATCTATAAACAGGACTTCTTGTTCAATATTACCCCAGTATTCCTCAATTTATGACCACAATTGAAACTGGAATTTCAATTGCTAAGTCACTGTAGTTGCCTATCAAGGCGTCTCATGACCAGACCCATTTTTGACCATTTTTACAGTGATCATTAAGCAAATCACATGGTTCTAAATCTGAACCCACACTTCTGAATTAGTGCTTTTTGCTAGAAATCAGCAAAAAATATTGCAAAACACAGTCTCATGTCCACAGGACGCTGCAACCAGTCCTAAATGTGAACCAGTTGCCAAATGGCTTAAATGTGATTGTGGGTGGGGGCAGTGCAATAATATTGTATAAAGGCCAGATGCTTTGCAGGCCAAACCTGTTGATGGATTATTAAGTGACAGGTCATAAGTTAAGAACTATCTGTGGAGTGTCAATTTGAAGTAGGCAGCATCTCAGCCAAATAAATAAAATTATCAAAAAGAAATATTATTTCTAAACAGAGCCCTTTTTTGTATGCCTCTTTCCCTCTATTATGGGAGAATACTTAAGCAAATAGAAAACTCACTGGAGTTTTTGAACTAAGATTGATGATGAAAACCTTGATCTTAGATTGGGTCAGTGAGATAGATGGAGGATAGCTAGTGTCTCTGTTACAAAAGCTAATCTAATTGTCCATTGTATTTTTATACATCTCACCTAAAGTCAGTCATTTTTTCTTACACTTCTCATTGAGAAACACACTTCCCAGCTCTTCCCACTTGCTTTGAAAACTGCAACTCCACAACTGGGAATTTTGTATTTACTCTGTGCATAGCCTTGGTCAATGGAGAAAATGTATTCAAAGAAAACACACACTCATCCCAAGAGGCAGTTGCCCCTTGACCTCCCTGACCTTCAGATAGAATTTCAAATTAAGAGCTAGCTAAGATCTTGCAAGGAATAACAAGAACACTGAATTTTCACAACAATAAAGGCTTTATTGGTTTAACAAGTTTGATGCCTGTACACTCATACATGTATTCTTACTCATACTCATTCCACATTTAGGACCAGCCAAGCCTGAAGAATATCAGCATGTCTTTTTGGTGCTTTTATATAGGATGATGTAGGCAAATGTTCATTTATATGCAATGCTAATTAATTGATCATTGAACATTTGTTTATGTCTTTGACCAGATCATGAATCTTGTTTTTCTTTCTCTTACATCTTGGGGCTTTGGAATGTGAAGTGCTCACTTCCAGATAATGGCTACTGTCTTTGTATGAGACAGAATTTTATATTGTCTTTCACTGCACCTTCCAGAGATGATGATGATGATGATGATTTTCTTTATTGCATAGCAATATGCAACTGTTCCCTAGTATCTTCCTAGCTTTATTGCATAGCAATATGCAACTCTTACCTAGTGTCTTCCTAGCCAAGCTTGCTGAGATGGTTTACAGTGTGATATTGGAGAACACCAGTGGTGGGCTGGAACTCTCTAGTAGGACCATTTTAACATTTTTTGGCCTCTGTAACACCCATGAGGTAGACTTAAAGTTAAAGTTAGGCTAATGCCTAGGGTTGGGTACCCTAGTTTATGCTTCAGATTAAAAGGGGGGAGTTAGTATTATACTGCTGCCATGAGTAGAACAGATTCTAGGGCAATGTGCAATGTGGTCTCCCAACAGCATTATTAGTTAGACCAATTAATCAGTGGAACAACTTGCCTCCAGAAATTATGAATGTTCTAATATTGGAAGTTTTTAAGAAGAGATTGGACAACCATTTGTCTGAAATGGTGTAGGATTTCCTGCCTAAGCAAGGGGTTGGACTAAAAGACTTCCTAGGTCCCTTCCAACTCTGCTGTTCTGTTCTGTTCTGTTCTGTTCTGCTCTGCTCTGCTGTGCTCTGTTCTGTTGCAGGATATTTACTTTTCTTCTTAACTCTAACCCTGCAGATTCTTTGGAGGAATGACAGGATTTTTTGTCAGGATATGCATTACTTGCATAAAGGAGCCATATATTTGACTTGTCCATGGACATGCTATGTAAAAAAGATTGATGTCCAAGCTTTTTGTAGCTTTTCTAGACATATTAGTTCTGCAAGGATGTCCGTGGAGTGATTACCAGTAAAGATATCCAGTCAATTTGCTGCAAACTTGCTGTTTAATAGCAATTCTCATTGTTAGAGCTTCTGAAATGAGTTCCTGGTTATAATGAAGAAATATAGCCTTTAATTATTTTAAGCAAATATAATTATTCCATTGATCTTAAGATGTAAATTTTCAAGGAAAATGGTTTTGTTCTTTTTAAAATGTTTTGATTCCTATACTAGGTGGCATCGGGTGGCCATCAGTGTGGAGCGGAAATCAGTTACCATGATTGTGGATTGTAAGAAAAAAGCCACAAAAGCACTCGAGAGAAGCAGCCCAGCCATCATTGACACCAATGGCATTACTGTCTTTGGAACACGAATTCTGGATGAGGAGGTGTTTGAGGTAAATATTCGACTGTCAAATGGCAGCATATTCAATACTGTGTGAGTAGAATATCTGTTGATGGCAAAAAAATGGTAAAATTGCTATGTGCAGGCTGTCTTGTTTAAAGCTTGTGGAAAGTATATTTCCAAATTTGTTCCATTTAGTTTTGCACATTTGGGTATATCCAGTGGTGAAATTCAGCCAGATCGCACCACATCGCCCAAACCGGTAGTGGCAATTTGAAATTGGCCCTGCCCACCCACCCTTACTCTTATCCTTCCTTATAGGAGCTTCGTTTTTTTTCTTACTAACTTAATCAGCTGTTTGGCGCTGCCCTGGTGATCCCTGCTGCCTCTGGTGCCTCTAAAAGAGGTTTAAAGAGCCACACTGCATCACGTTTGGCCTGCATGCGCGCGCACTTAACCAGTAGTATAACCGGTCGGATTCCAACCCTGGGCATATCTATACAGATTTAGATGAAAGCATTATTGGTTATAATGTTCCATAAATTTGTGATATTCCTGAGGGTCAGTCAGTCTATTATTTCATCCCTCTGGCATGTTATCCCTGTTGCTATGCATTGCTATAGCATGTGAGTCCATTCCCAGATCAGTCAATCTGAAATGCCTTGTAATGTAGCAAACACATGAAGTCAGGGGGTTCCCAACCCAGCCCAGTGCACAGGTTGCCAGAAACAGGCCCGCGCAAACATGTGAAGTCCCAGCCATGGAATACCGGCAGCACATGAAACCACACACACCTTGGTGCATGGGAAAAAAAAACTTTCTCTGCAGAATTGGTCTCTGGTACCCCCAAAATTTGGGGACACTGCACTAAGTCATTTCTTTCTAATCAGCAGTTACCTTTATTCCTGTTGTTATTTTAATACATATGCATAACTATTGAAATTAATGAAAGAAAAACAGTTGTCTCATATAAATCTGGTAGTATCATGAACATTGGTTTAGAGTTTGAAGTCTTAAAGATGTATGATGTCTAAGTAAAAAAAAAATCCCAATAGTACTGGTGTGAGCTAAGTGTTTAATTATCTATGTTATGACATCAAACTCATTACTGTGACATGAGTCATTATTGTACTGACTGGTGTTAGGGATTTGAGAACTCTAGTGTATTTCCACCTAAAATAAACTATATGGAATTTTCATCATACTGTCCATTCATAAATGGGGAAAAAAGTAGAAAAGTCAAAACATTTATGTAGTATAAACTTGTTCAGGAATAGGTTGCCTTTCCAAGTAAACTAGTCTAAAAGCAATACAACTGAAGCGAATCCAGTTGATAATATGCGTGAATGAATGCTAATTAAAGCACAGCAGTAGACTTAGGAAGCTGTTAAAATTAGTATTATATTGACTGAACATTCCATTTCTCTATCATCAGTAGTAATAGTGAGGCTGCAATTCTGAACTTAGCAAAATGGTTTTAAGATGTGGGTGGTGGGTGTATATAGAAAGAGAGAAATGCCATGAAGGAAGGAGCTTCTCTCTAAATTTTATTACATTAATTAAAAAAGAAAAGGCTGTTGCAGAACATATGTTGGAAATAAAAAAGCTGTTTGGGAGGGCAAACTCTGGGGAAAGTATTTCAGAAACAAAATAAAGAATAATCTTTCTAAATAAAATGAATATTTCTATTGCAAATACCCATAGTAACATTGCTTTAAAATTCTGTATAATTGGTTCTTTTTACTACATGAAAAGATGTTAAAGATGTTATAAATGTCTAGGCTATGTTGTAATAGAAGAGAATTCACCATTGGTTTACCTTAATAATCTTTATGAGCTTTCTAGTCAGCTGTGTTCCATTCAGTACAAGTGGGAAGGGGAAGTACAACCCTTCTTCTACTTATTTGGAATTGATGATGATGATGATCTCAAGTATCTTTCCTTCAGCGTGGAATATCCATTGTAGACATGGGAATACTCTAGTACAAACAATTGCACAATGTATGAATTTGTCTTTCACAGCCGTTTCTCATTGTAATGGGCTGGGAGAACAACTTTGGAAGACAAGAGGCACAGCTTAGATACCAATCTGATAAACAAAGTTTGAGCTCAAAGCAGAAATGAGAGTGGACTAAGCATCTCAGATGGTACCCTCCCTAGTTGTCTGGAAAGTAAAGGCAGAGGAGGGGGGAAATGATTTCAGATTTTCAAGATTCTGTTACTTTAACTTTATGATAAAGGTAATGTTAGTACCCATGTTTCAGCCTAATTTTGATTAGCTGAATGTTAAATTGTAATCCAGAATTATTATTTTTAAATATTAAATGTGTTAATTCCTGAGGTTAAGTATGCAAATGCTAATCATGACAGTGTAAAAAATAAACAACAGTCTATGTGATATTTGAGCATGGCATGCCTTGAATAGAGAAACCACACACACACACACACACACACACTGTACATAGACAAATACACTTGCTTTTTACAGCCCACTGTAATCCCTTAATTTGGGGTAGAGTTGGGGAGACTTGGATGGAGGTGAGCATTTACTGGCCGGACATCCTTCCTGATGCCATATGGAGTTCACAGCAGATAGTTTTTCTTTGCACCTGGGAGAGAAACATCTACCGCTACCTAGGATTGAATTCTCAGTCTTCCCAGTGGGAGGAGAGCATCTTCACCACTAGGCCACACACACACACACTTATGTACATTGTATTCTATGGTCTGTTATGAGAGTTGGGCATCCTTTGGGACAAGAGATTTTCTCTGCAAGTCACCAGAATTACACATCAGCTTGTGTGACACATTAGGGTGACAGGAGGGACATGTTATCATGGGGAAGGCATTTAAATCAGTCTTCATGTTATATTTATAAGTGTGTTCTGAGTCTTTTTTTCCAAGAAAACACATACATTGAAGTGACTGTAATTAAGTGTAAGACTTCAGCCTTCCTGTAATTACAGAGGTGGTCCAGAAAGAACCCTATTTGTGACTTATACCTTTTGATATTTATTTATTTCATAAATCTTTCCAGTAACTAAAGAAGGTTTGGCAAAAGGAAGTATATTTTTCCACTATTTAAAAGCCAGGAAGAAGGATTATACAGACCACTGAAATACATCTGTGTAAAGGAATCTATATGGGAGACTGAACTTCTTATAGGAAGTATTCCCTAGAAAGATTATTTTAACAGACATTTGGAGGGCATTTATGTTTTCAGGCGTCTGATTTTACAAGGCTGTCATATGCCAAGAAAAATACTCCAAGCTGAAAAGATGGTCTTTAGGAATGGAGTGTTAGTTGTTAGTCTTTCTGCTCCCCACAGAGGTGGTTAGCAAAGCAGCAAAAATATTTCAGGTTCATTTGGATTGATGCCAGATTAGTTTCTGAAAAATATACAGTTAGAAGTGCAAGCATTTCATTACAATCAGCATTATTTCCCTCCATGAATTTCTCACATTTTAAAAAATTTTTTGGTTTGTTTTCAAAATTTGACCTAACATAATTCAAGACTTCAGGGTTTGAGGAAAAACACCATTTAGATTGCCAAAGGCAATTACAAAAGTGTAGATAAGAACAGCAAAAAATAAAAATAGTGTTGTATATTTCCCATATTCCTTTTTTTGGGTAAGGTATTATTTTTCTAAATTGAAATTTAAACTAAATTTAGGGGGCATTTTAGAACTTGAGTATTTTTAGGAAAGCAAATAAATACTTGTTAAATAAATAATTAGCTTTGGTGAAGAGACTTCAGAAGAGAATATATAATATTTGAAAAGGTGTCAGTGGTATAATGTTGTTGTCTCTTCTTTTCCTCTTAATTATGTAAAACTATCAGCAGAGGGTTATTGAAGTCAAACAAAAATATTATAAGTCACATTTGAATGTGAGAATGGTAAAGTTAATTAAAATGGCTCGATGAAATAGTGTAAGATTGATGAATATTGTGGGATGGTGTTTAATATTTTACACATAAAAGCATAAAGCATAAAGGCTAAACACATTTTTTTTAACTACTAAATTGTCTTCCGCTGCAATTTTAGGCCTTGCACATTTAAGCTCAACAGGATTGTATTGCTCTAGTTGCAGATAATTGGTTGAGGTTGTTTGAATTCCTGCAGTGATTTCCATTTTGCAACCATTCCTATATACATTCTCAAACACAGTCCTGTGGTTTTATGTATGAGCTAGGAAGCCAAGATGATTCGTCTGTGTTAGGTTTTAGCAGAAATATTGTTCCACTCATGGGCAGGGTTTGGGAAAGTAACCTTTAAGGACAAAATATTTCAATACATGTCAGTATGCATGCCTGGATTTTTTTCTTTGTACCAATATCCAGAGTATCTATGTCAGGGCTGTCAAACTCACAGCCCGTGGGCTGGATACGTCACGCGCTGGCCACACCCACTCCCAGTTCAGTGAAGGGGAAAAAATTCCAATACATCACTTGATGCCACTGTGATGCTACTGTGACGCCACTGATCTATGTCATACATACGTTACTAAATGAGATGTTTGAATAAACAGGTAGCATGGTTAAGATGCTGGACTAGGGGCAAAAAGACCTGGGTTCAAGTTTTCTCTTAGGAAAAGTAGACAGCTGGGTGAACTAAGGGCAGCTACTTCCTGTTGCCCTAAATAAGCATCAGATGATAGACAAACCAAAGCATTGGTAGCTTTACTATAAGAACTAGCTGACTAATTTTTTTAAAAAAAGAAATGCAACATCATGTAAGACAAATGCTAATAACATCAACATTTGAAGGGTGTTTTTTTTTTGGTAGACCTTTAAATAAAACCTTTATGCTAAAAACTATGGTGGCAAAATTTGGGGCTTGGTATATTAACATTATATCTTAGTGCCACTGTCAAATGGCTAAATGGAACAAAAATTGGCTGTGACTCTATACATAATAAATTAATTCTTTGAAATGCTTTCCTGTACTTGGAATGTAAACATCCAGCACTGGGAACAGCATTGTTTTTATGGGATTTAACAAGTAGTTATTGGCCTAATTAATGGTTACCCAATTGATTCAATAAAATAAGGATAAGAATGCCCCCTTAAGTTGGAGGGAGTGGATAAATAGTTCCTCAGCATTTCAAATATGGCACAGTTGGACACAAGGTGGTGCCATTTATCTACAAGGACTTTATTATAATCTAGTTTATTCCAAATATTGTATTTCTCTAGTATCTTAGACTCTTCCTTGCACATTTATTAATCATTCAAGGTCAAAGTTAATGTAAGCAATCACTTTCATTGGGGTTGATTAGAATTCTAATCCACATTTCTGTTGAAGCTTGAAATATCTTCAAGTGTTTTCATTTATTTTCTGAGAGTGTTTTCTCTCCTGGATTGCCAGTCATTTCATGAATAAAGGTTGATGCTACAACCGTAGTGGATATGTTTACACATTACTACAAATATTTGGAAATGCTGTTTTCTGTTTTGAAAAGACAGACATAATCAAGTAGCATCCAATATGGAAAAATCATAATTGATAATGATTAAATTAGTATTAAAATGCTAAGGGTGGTTCAATAGTTGTGTTCGCTGGGACAAAGAATGATGAGATAGAGATATATATTCAGTGATAATGCCAATAATGATAGTGAGGTTGGATTTGGTTATGCTTTACCATTGTTTGCTTAACCGTAGTTTATTGAATAAACCACAGTTGGTTGGGTTCGTATAATATGATAGACCTTAGACTGCAATTTACCTACCACAATTGCTGGGCTTACATAGTCTGTAAAGTTAAAACCAGACAATCTATATTATAGCTTGGCAGGATATATAAACTAAGTCAATATTTGTCACTATGTGTGAATGTGTGTGGGGTGAATTCCTGCATTCCATATAGGGGATAATCAGCAAAAGAGTCTGAAGTAAGATAGCTGTTATTATTTTTATTTTATTTTATTTTATATTTTTATATTTTATTTTTTATTTATATCCCACTTTTATTACCAAACACACCTTCCTTCTCCTATTTCTCCCACAACAACAGCCCTGTTAGGTGGGTTAGGCTGAGAGAAAGTGACTGGCACAAGGTTACCCACCTGGTTTTCATGGCAAAGGCAGGATTTGAACCAGTGGTGGAATTCATTTTTTTTTTACTACTGGTTCTGTGGGCGTGGTTTGGTGGGCATGGCTGGGTGGTCATGTGACTGGGTGGGCAGTTTCTGTAAGCAGGGCAATAAAGATTAGGCTAGAAACAACACCAGAAATGCTTTAACCACTAGACCAAACTGGGTTTCATTATGATGTCTATACTGCATATACACTTATGATGCAACTATGTTTTTAACATATATTGTTGTCTCCTACTTGTCTTTCTGTTGAATTAAGATGGGGATGTTTCAGTAAATCAAAAAAGAAAAAAAAATAAGATAAAAAAATAAATTAGGTGAGATGGATAAACAAATTTAATAAATATTAATAATAGGCTGCTCTATAGATAATATAGTATATTCAGTAAATATACTGAAAAAAATATAGATTTAATGGTGACCGAATTCTAATTTTACTAGGAATTAACAGAAAAAATAGTTTGCAATAATATGCAATAAGGCTGAATCCATCCATTCTTGACATATTTTTCAGACTAGATTTCATTTCACTGGAAACAGTCTTTAAAACACTGTATTTGATTTTCCATAGTACTAAATGACACCTAGACCCTGGCGGGGACTGAAATAAGAAGTGCCAAAAATACCACAGGAACTACTGTTCCAACAGAATTGGCTTTGGAATAGAAAAAAAATCTTTTCTATTAAATCTTCTATTTCTTCCAGATGCAGCTTTGTTTGTTCTTTTTTTACCCTGCGGCTCTGGGTTCATGGTTCACTCAGATGTACCCTCAGGAAAGGGTCCATGTTGAGAACGCATAGCTTTGAACTCTATGGATTGCCGGACAGCTCAAACGAAGAGTGGCTTTCTCTCCAAAGTTTATTATATTGAAAAAAGCCACCCCCCGAAAAAAAAAGAAAAGAAAAAGAAAAAGTCTAGCTCCTTGCTTTCTTCCCGTCTGAATGAATTTAGTGTTGCTCTGGGGTAGCATAGGCATTGTTTGCTTTCCCTCTGTAGTTTTTGCATCTTTCCATAGGGGAGAAGTGTAACAGTGGGACTGTGAGAAAAGGAAATAAAAACTGCTGCTTTTCGCCACTTCCTAATGGGAAAAAACAGTGGTATTTCTTTTTATGAAATATGATGAGAAATAGCAGCAATAGCCACAGAAAAAGAGGGTGGCACAGTTTCCCCAAAATGGGCCTTTTTTAAAAATAGAACTAGGAATGAGTTGAGATATGGAGGAAAACGCTTTCCCCTCCTCATTGTTTATGGATCTCATAATAAAAATCAATAAAATATGATTAGTTTGTACTGAAGTTGTGTTTTTTTTTGTCCCAGATGGGGGACAAATTTATTTATTGCAATTCACCTGCAATTCTTGCAGATGTTTCGGCTGTATGATCAGCTAGGTAGGGAAATCCCTGGAGAATATGTCATCTCTGAGATTGCAGTCCTAACTATGGGTCCCTGGCAATGAACCTCATACAAATAAATGGAGCATATGCTTCTAAGCAGAGGAATGAGCCTTAAATGAATATTGCAATCTGGGTATTTCTATGTTGAAAGACTGGGAATGTGGCCAGGTAGATGCACAATGCCCTTTCTCTGCTCACTTTCTTGGTGGATTTGAATTTGGAATCTAATCCAGGTAAAGTTAAATATTTTAAACTGGGAATAATTTGGAACAATGTGTAGCAGTGTGGAACAATGTGTAACTCTTTATTCTGTTGCTGCCAGAGATTTGAAAACACTGTGGATTAAAGATGTTATTTTATGATTTGTTATTTGAATCTAGTCATCAACTATTGTCGCTGGCTGTCAGATTGGGAACCAACATGTCTTTTTCTCCAGTAAATCTGGCATGCAACCACTTGGCTTCAGCCACTAAAATACAAGCTTCACTTAATAACAATCTACTGTAACCTATTAGCTCCTCAAACTTTTTTCCTTGTACGGTCTGGTTTAAAATGAAAATTCATGTTGGGTCCCAGTGAAGACAGTCAAATGAACCTCCTTTGTGAATTCCCAGTTGAGTTGATCATGATTTAGCATGAATTGTCCTGAAAAATTGCTACAATTGTTTGTGGTGGTTTTTTATACTACTTTTTAAAAGACATTTATTTAATTTACACTGTACTTGGGAGGAAGGGAGCCACTCATCTCTCTCTAGTACAGGCAACATATCTGTATATTCCAAATCTTAACTGATAAGATGAAGGTGTCAGGGTTCCAAGTAATAATCCCGTAGCAAACAAAACTCTGAGGCCAGTAGATTCCTCAAATATATGTGGAAATGTGCCAGCTTGGGCATTTCCTGGAGTTAAGGATTTGTTTATAAGTCTGGAGATGTATTCTGTATCTGAATGTATTCTGTATCCTGTGCTTTGTGTGATTGTACTGATGGAGGCTCACTCAGTTTCGCTGCACACATGTGCATTGACAATAAAGGGTTGAATTTAATTGAATTGAAGAATAGTTTTATTGGATATATCATATTGGCACAGTTCTGGTGAAAACCGACTCTGAAAGTTCCCATGGTTTCACCTAATTAAAAGTAAAAATTTCCCCCTTCCCCAAACAATCAGTCATATGGTCCAATCAGGATGCTGTCCAGTTGCCAGTAACATCATTCCTCTCTCTGACCAGGTTTGAGAATCTCCTTGGTTCCCAGGAGAAAGTATTTTGTTTTGGCTACAAAACCCCAGCTATCTCTATCCCCACCCCCCATCCCTCAGCTCCAGTATGGTAACACTTAAGCTCCAAAATGGCTTCAGCCAGGTTAGCTTCAGAGTTGACAGAAGGGACAATGAGAAAGGAATGGAGAATTTTCAAGAATATTATTTCCATCTCAATATGGATGATTTAGGAGCATTTCTGCATTTTGAAAAACAGTTCCTATCACTCATGTAAATATTATACATACATACAATTTTATCTTTAAAAATAATTATATTTCAGAAATGATAGAATAATTTCAATTTTGAACTGATACATTGTACTATTTAAGATTATGGTGCAGTGATTTGTATTTATTTGTTTAAGTTTGCTTCAGATTAGAAACAAAAAAAGGATATCAAGAATTGTGTGAATTTGAAGCTTTTTCCTTAATATGACTTCTTCCCCAAGAGAACTTTTATATGGAGCAAGAGGACAAAACAAAATAATTTTAGAGTTGTATATTTGCCCAGAGATAAAATGAATAGGTAGAATATAAAATTAATTTCAAAATGTTAAAGCATGAGGCTTGCTTGTACAAAGTAATAGTTAACAGGGACTGTAGTTAAAGTTTTCCCCTGAACTAAAGAACTCATTGGAAGATTTTGAACCAGTCATTGTCTCTCAGTCCAACCTGCCTTGCAAGTTGTTGTAGGGAGAAAATGAGGAAAGACACCATCTAAGCCATCTTGAATGCCTTAAAAAATGGTGAGGAGGTATCATCATCATGACCATTCTAGCCATTGTCTATCCACTGCAAGATGGCCACTTCTGCATGTTTCCAACCAATATAGTCTTGTGGTTTCTTTTGCCAAATAGGCCTAAAATACTTGATGATGTTGTCACTCCATCTTGTTTTAGGTCTCTTTTGCGGAGACTTTTTATCAGGTGGAATCCATTATATGACTGCCTTAGTCCCCTGCCATCAATTATTCTTGTTTGGTGACCAGTCCATTTCTATTTAAATTGTTCTACTCTTTTGATGAATTTGTATCCTTTTGTTTGTTCTCTAATCCATGTGCAGGTCTTTCTATCTTGTCTTGTGATGCTGAGCATGCATCTTTCCATGGCTCTTTGTGCCATTCTTAGCTTTTGTATCAATTGTGAGGTTAGTTTCCATGTTTCACTGGCATATGTTAGAACAGGTAGCAGACAATGTGATACACACGCTCATGCGGATGAAACATTGATAATATAGATTATTGTTGATGTATATAACAAACACAAATGCTTTGTTCTCTTGGAATATCGAACCAAGATTGTGGCTTAGTGTGTTATGTAAAGCAATCCTTTTGTTTCAGTACTAATTCAATCATCCTATCGCAGAGAATTGATTAAATTAGAATTATTCAATCATACACTTATCGTAGCTTTTTTTTTTGGACCAAACCACCCATTATTCTCCATCTTTCACTATATAGGTAGTCTTTAATTTACATGCATTTGTTTAGTGACCATTCAAAATTAGAATGACACTTTTGTTAGCATAATATCAGAAAAGTATGATAAAGAGAATCTATATTTAATATTACATGTTTTGACAGCAGCAAGAATTGTATATGCACAGTACTGAAATAATGAGGAAACACCAACAGAAGATGTAATTAAAAAAAATTAGATTGTGCAGAAATGGACAAACTGACACTAAAATTAAAAGAAAAAGAAGACAAAGAGTATTTTATAACATAGGACTTATTTTACAAATGGTTGAATGGTAGAGGTAGAAATTATATATAAATAAAATGATCCAGACAATACACTGTTCACTAAACACCTATGTATGTAATGTGAAAATATATAAACTGTTAAAAAAAATTGAATGACACTAAAAAAGTGACTTATAGTCAATGCTTATGACCTTCACAGCATTCCAATAGTCATATAATCAAAATTTGGGCACTTGGCAACCAGCATATATTTATGATAGTTGCAGCATCCAGAGGTCATATAATTACCCTTTGTTACCTTCCTGGCTAGCTTCCAACAATCAAAGTCAATGAAGAAAACCAGTTTCACTTAATGACTGTGTGATTCACTTAACAACCACAGTGATTTACTTAACAAAGATGGCAAAAGGATTGAAAAATGGCATGGGCCTGGCTCATTTAACAACAACATTATTTTGGTTTTTGGTCCCAATTTTAGTTGTAAATCAAGGACTATCTGTATCAATAAGATTTGATAAATAATGTGATGCATATATAGAGAATATACAAGCTGGTGAAAGCTGAGTTGGTAGATTATGTGTGAGAATGTAATTTTGAAGAGCCTGAAAGGTTAAAGAGGATCAATGATAGAGGTGGATTTAGTAGGATCTGTCAATTATTTCAGCAAAAGAAGCAATTATACTTATGTAAGTGATGGCCCTGATCCAGTCAAGTGTTGTATGCCCTTGGCTCTTACTAATGGCATTTTAATCAACATTAGGGAGTAATGAGGCTTGTTATAAGTCTAATCAAATCTTTGGCTTCACTGAGCTGAATATAATAGGGTTAAAAAAACACATTACTAGCCGGTGCAAACAGCATTGCGCTGTTAGATAAACATGTGCCTGGAGTAAATTTCTACATATCGAAAGTAAAGGATTTCGGTTGGTGGTTCATAATTTTTCTCAATCGTATGCTTGGTAAACTGTACTCCAGGCACATTTTTGGCTACAATTAATTGAGTTAGAGAGAAAGATTATGTGATGTTAAGCTTTTTTTTTTTTAAACCATTTTGGAATTGCAAATGTCATCCTGTAAATTAGAAATTCCCATATCTTTCATTTTTATGGACTACCACATCATTATTAACAGAGGTTTTGATGAAATACAGCAGAACTAAGTTGTTTTTAACATACCCTTTGGTTGGGTGAGTCAAATTTATATATTAAAGAGAATTAAAAACAGCCTTTTCCAGTATTTATTTATGATGCTATTTTACATTCATATTTTTTGCACAACACATGTTCTGTAAGCATGCCACTATTTTGATCCAGAGAATGGCTTATCAACACAAGGTTATTTGTGAAGCAAAATTGCATTGTGTATCACTATTGCAGAATTATTTATGATAAACAAGAGATATGTTATTACTACCATTAGCACTGTTTGCAGGGTTAGTTAAGCAAGATGGCAGTCTTCCTGATCAAACTCTTGAAAGAAAGATCACTCAGTGATAAGCATGTGGCCTTGAGAGAAGAAATTTCAAATGTTCTTGATGAAGTATTTGTAGTTATGAAGAGCAGAAATCTGATATTTTGCCAATATTAATAATTTGTCACTCTTTATTGTAATTCACACTACAAAAAAGTAGAGTTACTGTCTTTTTTTAAAATAATGTTTGCAAGGTCAAAGTTGACTTCATCAAAGGATCAGGAATCTCCCTCCCTCTTCCTCCATCTTCAAACAAAAGAAAAGTTTTTGGTAATTACTCTAATTTCAATTTATAGAAATCTGGAGATAATTAGCGTTTTCTTAACACTCTAAAAACGGCATGTAGCCACAGTAGTTATTATTAAATGTATAAAATTAACATTTTAGCATCTGTGTTGAAGGGTTTTGCTGAAACTTGGCAAATCCCTTATATGGGATTCATTAAATCATACATTTTGTTCTACTGTGGAAATAGATCGTTTAACATGTTTGAAGAATTATGGCATTTGGAATGTCAAAGAAATGTAGCAATACGCAGATGCATCTTATTTGATGTGCTTATAACGCACTTGTATGAATCAAATAGCTGTTCTTCCACTTCCCAAAATTTGCCATGAGCATTTCAAAAATAATTGAAATACAGTACTGGTGTTTGATTTTATTGTAACTTTCTGTACCTTAAGAAACTCTTTCATGTCTCAATTGATCTAAATGACTGTTCCTTCACATATGTTCTATAGTCCTAAATCACTAAGTAAATGTTTGGAACGTCCATCTCTCCCTCTCTCTCTCTCTCTCTCTC
>JAEANM010002625.1:0-24096 GCA_017656035.1 Myanophis thanlyinensis | reverse complement strand
ATTTTATCTGCTGTGAACCGCCCTGAGTCCTTAGGGAGAGGGGGCGGTATATAAATTTAATAAATGAATGAATGAATAAATGAATCCTATTGCTTCTAAAAACTGTATGCATCACTGGCGGCTGCTGCCCCACTTCCTCCAACTAAATTGCTAATCCAGTTCCAAGCCTTGACATTTCAAGATAATGTTGGTTTCAGCAGAATGGAGCAGGATTGTGGTAGAAACAGGATAGAGGTGTGAGGACACCATCATGAATTAACTCCAGTAGCATGACCTACCTTTTTGTGGTTACACGTGGGAAATGAGAGAGGTGCACTTTGTGATGGAATATAAAATAACCATTTCATTTTTTTACAAATGTCTTTATCTTTCAGAAGACCAAGTTATTCAATAACTGAATTTATGCAATAGACAAAGCTATAGCTTGCTGAACTGGTAAATAAATCACCATTATGGTCATTAAACTATAAGCTACCGTGTTTCTCCAAAAAGATGCCCAACCTTGAAAAGAAGCCCTATAACATTTTTGAGCGCATGCAGTAAAATTAAGCTCCACCTACAAAATTAGCCCTAATTAAGACCTCGCCCATCCCGGGGTGCAGTGGGGTGGGATGAGGCACACAGGTAAAAAATAAGCTAGGGTGGGGATGGAGGGGGGTGGAGCTGCCCTACTTACCAGGCCTCGCACACCCTGACACCTGCCTCGCCTTCTTCTCTGGGTGCTTGCCGCCAGCCTCCATTTCGCCTTCAGATGCTTTACAGAAAGTCTCTCTGCAGCTGATAATAGAGCTTCAGGGCTATGCATGCAGCTAGTGGCAAGTGGCCGAAGAAGAAGACCCATGCGCATCAACCTGGCCTCCATTTTGCATTCAGATACCTTCCGGAAAGCCCTTTGCAGCTCTGTTATTGGCTGCAGAGGGTTTTCTGGAAGGCATCTGCAGCCAATAACAGAGCTCTAGATCGCCCCGAAGCTCTATTAGCTGCCGAGAGACTTTGTGTTTTGCCTTCAGATGCCTACCAGAAAGCTCTGGGACAATCCGATCCAAAAAGAGCAGCCCACATGCCTTGCCTGGTCACCGGGCTGCTTCTTTTGCAGTCGAAAAGAGCGAGCGACGTGACCCACGTGCCCTACCTGTCCACCAGGCTTCTGCTTTCGCAGCCGCGTCACTCGCTCTTTTTGGCTGCAAAACAGGCAGCCCGGTGGACAGGCAAAGCACGTGGGTTGTATCACTTGCTCGTTTAGGCTGCAAAAGAAGCGGCCTGGTGGGCTGCTCTTTTCGGATGGGGCGTGTGGGGGGGAGGGAAATTAAAATATCTCTCAAAAAGAAGCCATAGCTGTTTTTTCGGGGGTCAAAAGAAAATAAGACCCTGTCGTATTTTTGAAGAAACATGGTATGTTTTGTTCAAAAAACTGTAGTCGTTTACCATATTATGCTAAACTGAAACTCAAAAACTACACCACAGTATAGCTCGGCGCAGTATGTTTAAAAACAAACAAGGAATGGTTGGCCAACCAGTGCAGAAGTGGCACAAATCAGAAAAATTGTTGATCAACTGCCATAGCTTCTCTATTGTCTTGTGCTGAACCTTAACCTCAATTAGCAGCCATTGGTTTAAATTCTCATCTGAATATTGTTTATGATCACTGGTCTGTGGTAGGAACAGTATTAACCCAGATAAAATTTAGTTGATGAAAAAATCTTAGTGGTTTGGTTTCCACAAAATACTGAAACATGGACGCACAACACCTTATAACATTATATGAACCAAATCACAAATCAAATACCAAACCACCAAAGTCATTCTTTCAACTAACTGTGGCACACACAACCTATTTCATAGATCCAGATCAGAAAATACTATCTTATTTCATAGAAGATGACAACGTGTTTTTTTTTCTTAAAGTACATGATTTCATTTGATATACTACTACATAGTAATGTTAAATAGGCTGCAAAAGGATATAGTACACAGTCATTAAAAAAAAGATTTGAAATCTTTGAATTCATTTTGCAAAGTTTTAAAGTATGGCAAGCAGAATGAAGTTGTATAAATGGAATTGTATAGGAAGAGAAAGAAAACCAAATCTTGGGAGTGATAAACTAGTTTTAGAAAGTGGGTTAATAGGGATTTAGTGATTTTAACACTCCAAAATTGCTGGTTTTAGATTATAATTATGGCTATTTCGCATTGGCTTAAGCTCTGTAGAGCCAGGAATTAGAATTAAATGGACCAATGACAATAATGATATATATATATATATATACTATATTAAAAACTCAGATATTTTACAAGGTGACCAAGGACTGCAGCAACAAGAGGTATCTTTGTTGGTGCCATGATCTGGATTTGAGTTACAAAGGAAAAGTGTTGATTCATGAAGATTAAGTTGTCAGAAAGCAGAGCTGGGATGGCTTCACACATCACAGATATGTAATTGCTTTTTGATCTTTTAAGCTGTGTCACAAATTGTGTTCCATTTTCTTCTCCAGGAAATAAAAATGGACTCTAGGAAATCAATAAGAGAGAAGGATATCCTTTTGAATATATCAGTTTCCTGTTTAGTGCGATCTTTCTTTGTTTGCATATCATTCTTACTTACATAATTCATTTGTTTGTTCTTTGTGAGGGAACAGTGTGCTGACTTTTCCTTTTGTGTTCAGCTGGACATTTTCTCTTATAAAATATGTTCCAGAAGAAAAATTTGAATTAATAAACTTAACGATATCTATTATAGCCTGTTTGAACATCTCTAGTAAGCTACATGTTCATACTGAACAAAATAACTTTTTCTTGAATTAAAATATTTGCATGTATATATCTCTATATTTACTGTATATATGTGTTTGTATGTATATTCAGTGCTTTGTTGTTGTTGCTTTTTAAAAACCAAAACTATTACACAGCAGATTGTGTATGTATAAGATTTTTAAAAAATATGTTTAGTTTCATGCTTCCCTTTTTCAAATATGTTTATAAAATTCTACACTTATATTTTATTCCATATTCACATCTTACAATTTATCAAAGTAGGCACTTCCATAAAATACGTTATTTTTGGAATATATTAGTTTGTATTTTCATGGTTAATTTGGAAATACAACCCTGATATATTAAGCAAAACTATGATTAATTTACAATATATCCAAATTTATATATGTGTCTTTTTTGATGCTGCTTGAAATTGGGGAATTGTCATCTATGAGTTAAGTACACATACTGGTAGAAATATAATACATGGCAGGTAAGGTATAAGCTCGGTTTACAGAGCATGCTTAAACATAGTTTATTGAATAAATCACAAGGGGATAGCTTGCAATGTTTTTAGCTCACTGAATTGAATAAACTAGGCCACAGATTCTTTTTTTCATCAGTATCACACCATCTTTTCAGACTGTGACATCTGTTCAAAACTCAGGATTTGTTATATTTGCAGTAATGAGGAAGAACAACTGGGTCAGGCTGAGGCAGGAATTAACATATACTAAATTAAAAACAAACAACCTATATTGTGGATCAGTGTAATATGTTAATTTAATTGTGGTTTGTAAACTGCAGTTTATAACTTCATATATGTGAACAAAGTCTACTTGTAGGCCACGCAGTTTGCAGTCTCAGGGTTAATCTTTTAAAGCTGCAGAATATTTTACAGATATGAGTTTTCTTAGAAAGCTTTTCTGCATGAATATAATATCCATAGGACTTTTAACTATTAAGTTAATTAAGGACTTTTAACTATTAAGAAAATGAAAAATAATTGAGTGTTTGTGTGTTCGATACAAGGGGTACTTATTTAATGACCACCCATTCAGCAACTGTTCAAATAAGGTGCTGGACAAATGGTACTTATGACAGGTCCTTATACTTAACATTGACTGTAGTTTCCCTGTTGGTCACATCACAATCCAGGCATTTGATGCCCAGTTTGTAACCCTACTCTCTTGTAATCTCTCCCACTCCAGTCCCTCCCTCCCTCTCATATTTAAATCTATTTGTACATGGATTACATGTTTTCAGTATATATTTTCACCTGAATAATAAAATGCAGGCATTACTCCTGCTGTAATAAACTTACTGTGTTATATCTCTTTTGCTGATCATAGCATAAACCTTTTTGTAAGATTTGCCAGGTTTTGAATGCAAGTGCTCTTTTAGGATTAATATTCCTGTAATATATTCTCTGTAGACCTCAACTCCCACAAATACTATATTTGAATAATTTTTATAAATTGTACAAATCCATTGTATCCATATTTGGAATTGAAAATCATACGACGTGTCTGTATCTTTCCCTTTCATTTTATAATTATTTGTCTCAAGGGTAGTAAGGTAATGCGTGCATAAATAATCTAAAAAGGCTGTTTGTGTGCTTTAAAAATTTGGAAAAATATGTTAAGAGAAAGGGAAATGGTAATAAAAATGAATTATGTAAAGCAAAGAAACTTTGAAATTCCAAATAAACCAGGCAAATGGTTGGTGTATAAACTAAAGAAAATGTGTTGAAACCTGAAGAAGCGAGATAGAACTTCTGGAAAAGACAATTCTATCCTATAGGGTGGAAAGATGTCAGGACTTGGAAAGAAGCTTTAATACCTAAAGAGGGAAGCTATGATTTTAACAAAAGCTTTGGTCCATTAACAGTGCTGATTAACTTATTCACAACACTTCTAGTTGGTAGATTGTAGAATTTATTCTCAAGGACCATTGTGGGCTTTTACCAAAAAAGAAGAGTGAAGAACAACATTAGAACTGGGCTGAATATTTTGGAATATTAGGAGCAAGGTAAAGAAGCAAGTTTAAAGTGTTTAAAAAAATACAAGTTCAAATAGAATTAATGAAAAAACTGAATTTAGAATTGAGAAGATAAAACATTTGGGTATCACTGTGACAAATACAAGTAATCCTTGCTTAATGACTGATCACTTAGCAACCGTTTGAAATGGAGGACAGACCTCTTTAGAGCTATTTTTGAATCCATTTTCTAATTTCTGACAGCTACTTGTGCACATACCCCATGGTCACATACTGCATTTTAAGTGCTTGAGAACTGGCTTGCAGCCATTGTAGCATCCTGTGATCATGTGATTGCAATTTTTGGTGTTTTGTGCTGGTTTTCAATGTGTACTTCCGGTTTTCTGGCAAAAGTCTATTGAGTAAAATTGATTTGCTTAATGACCACAGTGTTTGCTTAATGACTTATATATAAAAGGATATTTAGTCTTACAAGTTTGCTGCTGCTTCAATAATAAAACAAATGGAGAATGGCTAAAAAAAATCAACTGAATAGTCAACCAAATAATCAAACAATCACACTATTTTATTAGATTACAGTGTTGGTTCCAACTCCTTTTTGAATAATTTTATGGGTTGCACAATTTTTTTGTTCCCAATCATACATAATAATAAATAGCATTAATTCTGTTTTGTTACATTTCAGGTAAAATCTACTCTGCAGTATAAAGGCATTATGTACTCAGAGTGGAGGTCTCTACACCTTGTAATTCAAAATGATAAAGGTCACACCAGCGTACTTCACAGTTATCCTGAAAATGTGGGAAGGGAGGTGGCAAATGCTGTTGTCCGTCCTCTTGGCCAAATCTTGAATTTATCATCAACGGCTGGAAATGAAAGTTTACTAAAAACTGACAAAGAAGTAAGTATCCATCTGCCCAATTTTTAAGTCCACTTTATGTATATGTCAATAAGGTTGTTTCTCTAATTTAAAAATAACAGTGCTGAGAAACAGGTATTTTTGTACATTCTGATAGAATGCATTTCACAATGAATTACAGCAGCAGCAAAGTATCATTTGAAAATAGATATTGTCCCCAATTTGATGTGGGTTTGTAACTAAATCTCTTGTTCTATTTGTGGATCTGTGCCCAATAACATATTACAGGTAGTCCTCAAATTATGAATATTTGTTTAGCAATCATCTGAAGTTACAACGTGGCCAAACAAATCGTTCTTACTTCCAAGACCCCAAACTTACAGCTGTTGCAATGCTCAATAATAATCAAAATTGATTTATTTAGCAGCCCACCATCAATAGAGGATAATATTTGTAGCTCAGGGTTGAAATGAGGGGCCCTTGGTGCTCTCTGAACTTGCTTGTTTTCTTGCAGACATTTCATTACCCTAATTCGGTAACATCATCAGTCCTAGTCACTTATGACTGCAGGGATTCTTTCACTCTGCCCACATGCCCAGCTCCCACCATGCCTGTCTTTTTCTCCCCCTGCCCTTCACAGCCCTGGGTTCCACTGCCCTCATTTGAATTTCACCGTTTTTGCTTCCACAAACAAACCTCACCTGACCCTTTGTGAGGCAGCTGCTAGCCAAGGTTGCATGTTACAGTTTCATCATGAGACCTGAAGAAGAAGGCCTCACATGTCCAGCAGCCGCCTCACGAAGAGCTAGGCTAGGCCTGCCTTGTCAGCAACAGGAGCAAAAAGATGATAAAGATCAGCTGAGGCAGTGGCGTGCAAGGAGGCTGAAGCTTCATACCACTCACTGGGTTTGGGTAGCTACAGCTTTGTACTGTGCTGCTGGGGCTTCCAGGAATGGCTGTAATTTTGCACTGCTGTGCTAAGGCTTCCTGAGATAGCTGGGCATGCTGCTGGGGCAGCTGGGGTGTGGCTCCCAGAGAGTCTGGGGCTTTGCCTTTCAGTGCTGGCCTAGGATGATACCCAGGCCTGGTACACCAAGAAGCCCCCTCAGCTGCAGTGCAGCAAGTAGCTCTAGAGCTGCATGTATCCAAAGTGGTTTTTAGTTTTAAAAAGGCAACTGAAATGATTTTTTGAGGAAGAAGACAACGTTTTGCTTCCTATCCTGGAAGCTTCATCAGTTGTATATTTATCAACAGGAAGTGAAACGTTGTCTTCTTCCTCCTCAGAAAATCATTCCAGTTGCCTTTTCAAAAATAAAAATGGCTTCTTACACAACTATGACTTGGATGACTGAGAATCTTCATAGAGACCTAGAGATGCATGGTTCTGGAGCTGCTTTCCATCCCACAAGGCAGAGTGTAGGTGGCCAAAAGTGTAGAGATATGGGGTTGCGGGGGGGGGGAGGAAGCAATTGTAGGCAGTTAAAGGGGAAGCAGTCCCTTACCTTGGAAGAATAACGGCTCAGAGTAGTGGGAACAAGGGAGGAATGGCTTGCATTGAGGTCAGTGTCAAGATTCAAACGGAAATTTTATGTGTGTGTGGGGGGGGGTTGGTATTATGTGTATAGGCATGTGTGTCTGCTAGTTAAGTTGCTGGAAGCAGCTAGCAGGGAATCTTGCCAATGTAGTATTTGTGCCGAAGGTCAGTGAGACGGAATGGTTATCTTGTTTGCATTCCACAAACATGAGTCTCCGTGAAAGAGAGTTGGAGGGGTTTGCAGGTGTGAGGGGAAGTGCTTTAGAAATCGTCGGACTCCCTTTTGGAAATAATTGGACAGTAATTAACATGTGATGATTAATGAGGTGGAACTTTGAGTTTTACTTGGGTGTTGGAATCCCGGAAGCTTTAGATTTGGGATTCCACAGATCGTACCAAGACTATGTTCTCAATAAAATTTCATTCTTTGGACTTTCACTCTCTGGGATTTTAATTGCGTTGAGGATGTGGTGTGGAACCCTGACAGTCAGTCTCTGCTAACAACAGGTGGGATCCAGTTAACAATGGCAATGGGGATTGCTATCAATAAGTGATGCGTCACGTGATAGCAAGCTTTATGACTGCATTGCTTAGCAACAGAGATTCTGGTTCCAATTACTGTCGTAACTTGAAAAGGGCCGATTTTTGATTAAATGTTATTTCAGTAAAAGTACAGAAAAATATCAAACCTATTTTTGTTACATCTGCATTAATTTAATGTTATAATTATCAGTACCAGCATTTCAATTGTTTTACTTTTCTTTACTCTGTGGTATGTAGGTACTATATATACCATGTCTTAAATGCATCCAACTTTTTTTTTTGTTCACCTCTGGTTTCAGTCTCAACAGGATGAAAGAGTTTATCTCCAGCTTTCAGCAATCATTTTTTCCCACTATCCTGGTACTAAGAAGTCACCTGTATTACAGATATTTGTATTAAGAAAAGTATGTGGGAGGAAAGGATTGCTTATCATCGTTTGCTTTGAAAAGCATACAGCTAGAAGTGTATTTCAGTAACTGAGATAACAACTCCAGAGGGTAGAAAATGTTTATTAAAAAATTTTAACATGTATTTTTGTGGAAAATTGATGATTTACCTGCTGCTGATATTTGAAAAATGCCAATTTAGAACAAGCAAAATACTTTTTACTTCATAATTGTAGTGTAATAAATAGTCATTTATTACTAAAGTACATCAAGAAAATTCAGTGGTTAAATTTGGATATCAACGTCCTGCCATATTAAATTCTAACTGTGCTTTACTGAAAAAGCTTAGTGATCTGGTTCATACCTAAAGGTACAAACCACACTAAAAAAAGTTAAAGTTTTCCTATCCAGTTGTGTCTGACTCTAGGGCACATCCTCATCTTCATTTCTTGGCTGAAGGAGCCAGCATTGTCCAAAAATATTTTTCCTGGTCATGTAGCCAGTATGGTTATATACCAGAGGCGCACAGAACACTATTACCTTCCTACCAAAGTGGTACCTATTAATCTACTCACATTTGCATGCTTTCAAACTGCTAAGTGGACAAACCATACTGGTAAGGTTCAAACTATTTTATTTAATTCTGACTTTAGTTTGCCATTAAAACACATTCACTATGTTCATACTGGCTCAGGTAATCTGTGCTCAAAATCATATACCTCACATGTCATGCAGCAATTGCTATGATTATTGGTATTTTCAGTTTAAAGTACAGTTAATTAACAGTTATATGAAATTTGTTCAATTTTGGAGAATTTCCCCCCCTTTTTGCAATTCCCCTTTCCTCTATTCAGAAGACATGTCTAAAGGAATTACACTGAGAAATTGGTATGTATACTTACACACTATTCAACTAAAGAGCCCATTCAGATTATATGAGAAATGAAACCTTCTTGGGGGACATATATGCTCCTCCAGTCAATTTTCTCAGACTGAAGAAGCTATTTCGATAAACAGCAAAATGTTTCAAATCAACAAAAAAAGAAGTCCAGTTTCCATTACTCAACTTCCAGACAACTGTACCTGGAATGACTGAGAATCTTCATTAACATCTTGTGTGGTTGTGTCTATAAAATTCAGTTTTTGTTTAATCAGTTCAGAGCATTTTCTTCCAAAAAAGGCTCATCAAGGTTTTCTTTTGCATACTTGAAACAATTGATTTTTGTAATGAGTTCAGAAAAGATTTTTCTCTGGCAATTCTCCCATGCATATCATTGTATAAACAATTTTGTACTGAGGATTTCTGGACAACTACACCAGCATCAGCTAAACCTTTCAGGAGATCCTTTGCAGAGATCCATGGGTTCTGTTTTGCAGCTCTGTCCTATTTTTCAACTGTCCTAGCAGAGATTTTTCTTGGTCTTCCAAGGCTTGCCTTCATTTCAACTATTTTATGTAATTCTGTTTCATGTATAATGTTTCTGGCACCTGAAATTACTAGCTGGAAACATTTAGAGATATTTTATAGTCGTCCACTCCTTTCTAACAGTGAATTATCTTCTTTCAAATATTCAGACAGTTGCTTAGAAAAGTCTCTGGTTGTGGAAAACAGATATAGCAACAATCATAATTCAAGAGTTAAAATAATATTTGTTTTATAGACCTAGTGAATCAATCACCTTTTGGTCCCTATTAACAAGTTTACAGTAAAATAAAAGAACAAAAAAGCACTAAATCAGTCAGAAGGCTTTTCAAGGTTGAGCACATCACATGTTCACCATTATCTTGAACTTATAAATATGTGGTAAGCATACATTCAAATCTGTAAAAATCATGTTGTGTTTAACTTCGTACCATGTATAGGCATCTTAAGTTTCATTCACTGTGGATTCACTGAAACATACAATATAGTTTGTAGCCCACTTCTATGCATAATATTTCTAGACCCAAGTATTTTGAATATAGCTTGTAAAGCACTGGATTTCATTTTCCAAACTTGATTGCTTATATTTTTGCCACTACTGGTATTAATACCGCTCTATTTTTATTTTCTTAGGTAAAATGGACAATGGAGGTGGTTTGCTATGGGCTGACTCTCCCTTTGGATGGTGAGACAGTGAAATACTGTGTTGATGTATATACAGATTGGATTATGGCTCTGGTTATACCTAAAGATACAATCCCTCCACCTGTTATTAAAGAACCAAATGTTTATGTTCAGAGCATTCTCAAGCATTTACAGAACCTCTTTGTACCTAGGTAAGTAGTGTACAGCAAATAATTTTAAGCCTTTATAATTGTTAACCAAGACAAAATAATAGTCCATAGTATCAACCATCGTTTATCTTAAAACTATGGGTAATACTTGTTTTAGATTACTCATATTATTAATTGTACAAAAATCTTGGTAGCTTTTGTTTTAGAAAAGGGTTTTAATTAGTATTTATGTTTTTGAGTCAGTAAAATTTTTATTCTTTAAAACGCTGTGTTTTAACTGCAACATTCTTAAGCTCTGCAACAAATTGTCAGCAGTTAAAGTAAAACTTTTAAACTAAAAATATAATGCCCTACCTGTTTCAATAGTATATTTTTAGAAGAACTAGTAGGTATTTTGAATCCAACGAGGTAGCTCAGAGATTTAAAATTATTCTACTTATTGCTGACTTTAGATGCTTTGAAAAATCTTTTTATCACTAACTTCTCTTAATCCTGCTGTCAGGCCCTTGACAGTATATTACAACCAGGAAACAAGACTCATATGGAGTTTCATTACTCAAGTTTAATGTCAGGAAATGTTAGAATAGAGAATCTTGGAAATGCAAAAATAGAAATCAATTCAACAGAACTACTCTCATTTAAGAAATAATTTGTTAAGTGAATCTATTTTTCCTCAAATACAAAACTGAAAAGTATTGTAATATCGCTGTTAGTGATGTTTTGAAATACTTGCTCTTGTTTCCCAAATTCAGTTTTTGCAGATACCTTTTGCAATTTGTGTTGTTAAGGTATGTTTTCTTCTTTATAGGCAGGACCAAGGTTCCAGTCAGATTAAATTGTGTTTGCAAGTTTTGAAAGCTGTACAAAAATTGGCTCATGAATCAACCATTATGGCTAGAGAAACATGGGAAGTTTTATTACTGTTTCTACTGCAGATTAATGATATTCTATTGGCACCGCCAACAGTACAAGGTTAGACATAGCTTTTCTTATTTATTCTTATACTTCCCAATAAATTTTTAGCTAGAGATTATATAATTAAAAACATTATCCTGTTTTTTCTTACTGTTTTAACATTTTAAAGCATCATAATTCTAAAATGATATGGAAATATTAGACTTAATATTTAATAATAGACTTAATGTTCTCTAATATTCGGTAAATGAAGGTACTTTTTTTGATGAATCAATTTTTTATCTCCAATTCATTGATACCAATATGTTTTTAAGGACTTGCAATATTTGTGAGCCTCAGATCAAAATCTAGTTTACGATGTAATAGACCCCAAAGATTTCTCATACCCACAATCCTGAAAATAAAATACTGTTTCTTCTATATGTTATTCCAAGAATTTTTCCTAACCTTATTGGAGACAAATAATAACTTTCCAATAAGGCCCATGAATTTATTCCACGTACACTGGAATATTTTTATTGTGCATATTTATGGCTGAGTTTTTACAAATCCAGTAAATTAAAGCAGTCATCCACAAATGTTAATCTCAATTTAGCTAATGAAATTCTTGGATAACTATTTTGTGAATAACTTGTTGTTTTTATGAAAATATTTTATGTGGAATTAACATTAGAATACCTCACAAGACACAATTCTAAAGAGAGAATGTATTCATTTAATAGTATTAATTATATCCTACAAATTTAATAGAAGTTTAAAACATCCAGTAACATCCAAATCAATCTATTCTAAAAGTTTCAGTATTTTTATTTCTATATATTAGAAGTGTTGTTGGAAATAACATTTTCCAGGAATTTAATATATACCTATTACTAAATTGTTCTGAATAAAGCTGATTATTCTGGTACATGATCATAAAGCTATGTCACAGTTGAGTATACAATGCAAACAGTTGTACCTAGATGGATCACAATGATCCCTTAATATAAAAATAATAGAGGATTTCTTCCAAGGAAGATGTCTAAAATATTTGTTGCCTTGTTAGGTGGTATTGCTGAAAATCTGGCTGAAAAACTGATTGGTGTACTGTTTGAAGTCTGGTTGCTAGCCTGTTCTCGATGTTTTCCCACACCACCTTATTGGAAAACTGCCAAAGAGATGGTAGCAAATTGGAGGCATCATTCTGCAGTGGTAGAGCAGTGGAGTAAAGTCATCTGTGCACTCACTGCTAGGTAGGCTATCTCTTTTTTATTATTCAGTTTGGCATTACTAAATGATGCAGTTGATATTAATATTTCAGGAGATCCCCTTGGGTATTGCTTTCTATTCAAATGGACTTTTACCACATCTGAATTATTACATTTACTACAGGTAAACTTTTGAATTTGTTCTTAAATTTAATTTCTCTGAGTAAATTGGGTCATATAGCAGAATGCAGATCAGAGCTCCCATTATCATTTATTTTGCATTTTTTTTCTTTGAAATAGAAAATTGTCATGTCGTGAAGAGTCATGTAAAATAATTATATAATACATCATTTTTATTGTTATTATTCTAAAAGGAAAATCTATTGCTAGGATTCTGAATGGGAGCTAGGCATATTCTTTTGCCTTTGTCAACTATTATATCACAAAAGCTTTGCAAAAAAATCCATGGATGGATAAAGAGTTTTTATACCTAAGGAGAGGCTGTATATATTATTATTGGAAGCTCTTTGTTTTTCATACTCTTAACAATATTAAGAGTAATTCTGCATTGTATGAATATTACCATTTGAGCAAGGTTGTTTCATGTCACTATATAACCAGTTAATTTCTTGTTTAAATGTATTTTATTGGCGTACAATTCAACTGCTAACTGTAATTTTGCTCAGTCTAAAAGAAGTACTTCATGAAATTTTTAAGTGTTAAAGTATAATTAGATTGATTACAGTTTGGACATTTACATGATATTTATAGGGATTTTGTTCATATTTTGTTCATATTTCATTGAAATATGGATCCTGATATATGTACTGAAATCAGTCAGAACTCTAAAACCATTAAAAGGCCTATTTTTGTTTCTAGATTGTTGCGTTTTACATATGGACCTTCATTTCCACCTTTTAAAATTCCTGATGAAGATGCAAACTTGATCCCTCCTGAAATGGATAACGAATGTGTTGCCCAGACTTGGTTTCGCTTTTTACATATGCTGAGGTATTGTACAGAAGAGAAATCATATAATGTGATTAGCAAGTTATGTGTGTATGATATTTTTTTGGGTAAACGCTTATTGAATATACATTGGCCTTTTTGTAAAATGGCTCTGTAGTAGTTCAGGTCCAGATATTCAAACCAATAATAAAATAAAATATAAACCCAATCTTGTTAATCTAGTGACTGAACATCTTTCATTCTGGAAATAAATTAGCCTATAGAAACATCTGACTTAATCTAAGCATTTGGTATTTTGGAGTTGTCCTCAGAACAGCTTTTATATAGTTCTGACTGAAAACCTTTTTTCTGGCTACTTTAAAAAACAGTTTTTCTGAAATTCTTCATATCTTTTCAGTGTTTTGCTAATTGTGTTCCTTTCACATACTGTAACTCTATAACTGTGTTTCTCAATTTTGGACACTTGAAGATGTGTGGACTTCAATTCCCAGAATTATCCAGCCAGCATAGGTTAAAAATATGGTTAGCTTGAGGAATTCTAGAAATCGAAGTCTACACATCTTCAAGTGGTCAAGGTTGAGGAGTACTGATGTAAACACTAAAACTAATAATTCCTCCACTCCCTCTATGATTTTAATGCATTCACCCCCACACATTCATATAGCTGTATTATTTTCTTATAACACTGTTGCATTTAGATCAGCATACAAGCATTATGTGCTCTTAGACGACCATATTAATAATATTTTAAACCTAAACCTCCAGAAACCTTGCCATCTTTATTAGCTAAGTATTTTATAAGTTGTTTATTACTTCCTTGATCTGTTAAGTTTTAAACATTTCATCTTCAGAACATATTTAAAAAAACAGAAATCAGTTCTTCATGCAACACTTTAGAGATGGCAAGCTTTGTGATAAATTTGTTCATTGGTATTAAAAACTTAAGGAATTATGTACGTTTCCAAATTTTCAAGAATGATGCAATATTTTAATTTCTTTAAAATAATATTTTAAAAGATTAAAAATAGTCAGTGTATTCTACGGATTCTCCATCATCAGGTCAGTGATTAATATTCTTTTTCTTTGTAGCAATCCTGTGGATTTGAGTAATCCAGCGATAATAAGTTCTACCCCCAAATTTCAGGAACAGTTCCTAAATGTGAGTGGAATGGCTCAGGAATTGAATCAGTATCCCTGCCTTAAACATCTGCCTCAAATATTCTTTCGTGCTATGCGTGGGATTAGTTGCTTAGTGGACGCATTTCTAGGTAAAGTATTTTAACTGATAAGATGTTGCTTTCCTCTTCTTGTGGTATAGATTGATGGATTTTAACATTTCATATTTATTTAACAGTATAGTTGTGTGCTGCAGGACTAGAATTGCATACGTGTCAATGACAACATCTGCACATTTGATATATATTTTATTTCAAATAATTGGCAAGTGTTAGTCTTCTTATGAGCCTCATCTTCCACCTTTGACTCCCATCTGTCTGTCCTACGTACACTTTCCACAGACAAAATTTAAGGTGGACAAAACTATCCCTAAAGTATTAAGTTTGAAGGTATATAGCAAGTCCTTGGATAATCCTATTGTCTTTCAGGAAACCAGCCAAGTCTTTTTCTGGTCAGGTTTTTGTAGTCTTGCTAATAGGTATCAAACATAGATTATTAATATATTTAACAAAATGCCTTGAAATATTTCTTGATTCCTACATGAATAAATTTGCATTGAAGAATTTTCAGGATTTTGGCTTTGCTGTTTGCTAAAATGGTTGCCTGTTTTTGTATGAAACCATAACTTTCGGTAAAAATTGAATATAAAATGTCATTTTCCTCAGGAACTGCTTTTTTGGAAATGTTTCCATTATGGCACATAATGTATCAGAAATATACTCTCTCTCTTCTTTAGGAGTTGCTGCATGTACAACCAGTGGGTGCGAAAGATTACCCAGATATGGTATTAAAACTTGTTGCACTCTCTTGGGTGACAAGAATCTCAGCAGATGGGTGGTGATTTTAACAGTGGTTGGGGTTTGAATCAAATTTTGGAAAGCTGCAGTATTCTGTCATGATAGTCTTTTAGTATAAATTGATATATTAACATTGTAATAAGAATACTTAAAATATATTTGTTTAATTTTTAAAGTTGTTATACAGATTTCCTTTTTTGTTATAAAATTGGGCTTTTTTTCACTGCTATGGATTATGTATTTCCAGAAGTACTGTGTATTAAATAGCACAACTACCAATCCTTGAAATCTTTCATGTTAATAAGTTTCTCTCTCACCCTGCAACAAAATTAATGTGATGTTCCAAAATTGTATAATTCTAACCATTTTATAAATGCAAAAGTTAAATGGAATCTTAATTCCGACTTGTTAATGATATTGGTCTGCCCCTACTACAAAGAAAGACATAGCTATATTTAGTCCACAGCTGTATTTAGTTCTTTGTGTAATTTTTCTATCGTCCTAATTTATTTTAATAACAGCAACATAATTCTATGCAGGAATATATTAGGACATGTTTAAAATGTCTAAATATTGAAAAATAGGGAAAATTTCTCATAATTTTTTTTTAATTCATAAAGGAATTGCTTGAAAGAGGTTAAGGATTCTTTCTATGGGGCATTAAACAGAATGCTTTAATAATTTCAGAAATGCAGTGTATATTGCCAAACTTGAGATAGGTGGCAGAAATTAGTATTTTAAATAGCAACCGAAGTTCCACACAGATAAATATAGAAATTATTCACATTAGGCAAAAAAACAGAAAAAGAGGATGCGGCTCCTATGTTAGGATAACTATAAAATACTGGTAAAGTACTTTTAAAATTGGTTTAAAACTGGTGCTATGATGTATACTTCTAGTGTTTTCACTATGATGCTGTGTAACAGAAAAAAGTACAGAAAATATAATTTGTGTAATCAAAGAAGTTTTGAGAAAAAATATGGTGTAGCTTCAAAAACAGGTATAATGGAAATATATAAAATTATCCTTTGAGATGAAAAAAAAAACGATAATACCAGCATATGAAATCATCTATTGCAAGGATTTTCAGCTGTTGATACATAGGACTAATGAGGTGGAGTATGGAGTGAAAACTTAAAAGTTATCTAAAATTATAAGCATTATAACAGAATAACTCTAAATATATTTTTTAAGAAGTGGTCTTTCCATCATGATGGGATCTGCACTCTGATAAAATTATTGATGGGTTATAAATTATAAAAAATTGGGAACTACTGATTGAATGAAAAAGAAAGAGTGGGGATTTTAGAACAAATAAAATTAAATTACTTCGTAATGTGCTCTGGAATTTGCTGCTACAGAATTTGCTGATGCCAAATATAACAATCTTAGTTATATGTAAAAGAAGATAAATACACAGAGACTAAGATATTCAAATAATTGGTAGTTATGATGTTTGTGTATTCATAACTGCAATGTTAGAGGTTGAATAGATAATTAAATATTCAATACTATTGAACAGGAGCTGACAGGGACCATGAGTAGGATGATGATATTGTACTCGTCTAATTTATAGGTTTCCTATTGGCATCTGCTCGGCTGCTGTGTGTATAGATTCCTGGTCTACTAACTCAGCAAGGCTGTTACACCTATTAATGGAAAAAACATGATGTGTACGAATAGGTTAACATAACATAATTTGAAAGTAAGCAGATCAACTACAGACATTCTATTTTAGTATTTATGAAATACTTTCCTATCACATCCTACAATAAATTAAAATAGACTAAGAAAGAATATAATTAAATTATATGGACTTTTTTTGGAGAATGCTATTTAAAATTGATTGCAATGTGAGAGAGCTACACTTAAAAGTCAAATGCAGAATTTGCATTAAAAATCAATCTTAGAATTATTTGTTAATTTAAAACTCATAAAAGCCCAAAGGTTTGAATAATTATTTAGTAACAGAATACTGCTTCTTTCTCTTTGTTAAACTACAACAAACAGATCTGTTTCAATTGTGCTGATTGTAATACCAAGGCATGTGGAAAAGAGCTGTCAATCACTCACTTGTAAATTGTTTATCCTTTTATCTGTGGATTAAAGGCCTCCCTTAATAGTTTTAATTGTGAATGAAGAATTCTGTCTTGCCTTTGAGATTTGAAAATGACACCAAAATAGTGAGCTCCAGAAATACAGTAGTCAAGATCACATTGATACAGAAGAAATACATTACATCTTTGGTTTCCTGGGCTGCACAACAAACTTACAGAGGCGCTATGCTATTGTGAACTACCAACTCAAAGTAGTTCATAGTTTGGTCGGCCACAAAAAAATTACAGAGCTATTTAGGGTGCCATGAACAAAGTTTGGGAGCCTCTGTTCTATAGTCTAGATCTAGGGAACCATGGAGTTTAGTTTTGTTGGAAACAGCTTTTCTATATAGATTTTCTATATAGAATTTATAGATTAGACTTCCATGTAATTTGCATGTCACTTTGAGGTAACCAGATTCCTCAGCCATCAAGAGAAGTTTTATCAAAGGTTCAGAAAATTGTTGAGGGTCTCTTTTCTTGTTCATTTTTTAAATCCTCCAATTGTATAGCTAAAGCAGAAAAAACAATAAAGGACATATTTTTATGAGAAAAACTGAGGAGCTTTCCTATCCTTATTCCTTAGGCTCACTAAATTGGGAGGTAGTTGTAGCAACATTGATTTCTGAAGTTTATGAACATAAATGAGACTACCTTAAAATGGTTTGGGAATTTGTATTTTGATGCAGGAGAATTTTGCTACAAAACAAACAATATATTGTTTTTAAAATGGGAAGAATGAAACTTTGGCTCCAATGTTAATAATTTTTAATATTTGCTACAATAAAGTTGAATTCTGTGATATTTTAAAAATAAATTTAAGCACTGCATTTTCAAGGCTTCAGTTACACTGATATTTTGTAGCTGTATATTTGGAATGGGCAATTGGGGCAAATGACTACATGCAATTCCTGGCATATCATTTGTGGTCCCCAAAATATTTTGAAAACAAACTGCCGAAGTTCTGCAACAAGATGATTGAAAGGGTTATAATTAATTAATTTTATAGTATTAATGACAGTGTTGTGGAGGAGGAATGAGAGGGTAATATCTGCATGAGATAAAATGCTTTTATTCTGATTCCTAAACCCACCTTTTAACAGAAAGTTGTATTCCCACAAGTAGGAAAACAAACTGAAATTTTGGCCCTTCTTTTTAGTGATGCCATTGGAAGCTGCATGTTGGCTTCAGCTACCAACTCCAGCTAAAACCTTTCTTGGAGAAATTCTATTTCCCAGTAATCATGTGCCTCTGGCACACTAGTATGTATGTGTGGGTATGTATATATCTGTTTATATACGTCCACAAAGCCATAGTCCCAAATATAAGAGCCAGACAAAAGTATCTGATTAGTTGTATTAACAAATACAATTGAAATTAATTTCTTGCAAAATAGAGAGCTCTGTTAATTATTTCTTACAGAAATAGCAAAGCAAACATAAAAATGGAATACAACAAAGGGGTAACTGCATGTAAAAGAGAAGGAAGAAAAAGAGCAGAATTGGAGAACAAAACAAAAGAAAGCTACTCATTATTTCTTCAGTAATGACTAATTGTTTGTGGTGGCCTGACAACTCAGCACTGATCTCTAGTATTTCTTTATTTTCAACAACTTCTAAGGCTGTCCAAAGTATTCAAAAGGGGCAAAACACCCACTGAAGCATTTAACCAGCCATAGTCTCAATTCTGATAGTAGTTCCAGTGGAAATGTTCTCAGCTCAGGATACCCATGTGAAAAACTGAGAAAACCCTTTGAAGCAACCGGTGCTCCTTCTCAGTCTTTCAGAGCACATTATTGATTTAAGACATCAAAAAGCAGGTGCTTGTTTGGCCTATAATGAAGTGCCCCTTATGAATGCTTCTAAACCATTATAGCCTTTTCTGTTCTGACCAGTATTGTAAGGTTGACTCCCTCAAGTTACAGTTAATTATTTGGGGGCGGAGTGAGGAATGCCTCCTAATATCATAACATAAACATGTGAAATGTTTGCAAAAATATGCTACACATTTTTCAAAAGTAGAGTGTCATATTACTGCATATGCTTACGTAGAATTGTTTAATTGAGCCTCTTGTCACATAAGGATTTTTTTCCTCATAAATGCCTAATCAGTTCATCCCTATTGGTTTTCTGTAGCTTATCACTTTGAAGAATGTTCAACTAGATATAAGAAAGCTGTGCATTTCATACTTTATTACTTATGTTAGAGGCAGACCATTCTCTTAAAATTTTGAAGACTATTAACCAATTTGGTAAAAAAAAATTCTTTATTTCTACAGTTTTCTGTTTTCATTGTATACATTCAAATCTAGCTATGTTTAGCCTTAGAAAAACTAATGTTCTAAATTTAAAAAAAAAAAGATACCATTGATTTTAGGAAGAACTTCAAGTTCAAATTGATGTTACACTTTTCAGGTATTTCAAGGCCCCGTGCTGATAGTGCTCCACCTACACCAGTAAATAGATTGAGCATGCCCCAAACTGCAGCTGTTAATACAACCCCACCTCATAATCGAAGACATCGTGCTGTAACTGTGAATAAGCCAACAATGAAAAACAGCACAGTAAGTCTTTATCCTTAGCAACAGCTATGTTGTGTTGACATTTCTTATAATACAGATGATAATTGACATTATATTATAAGCAGTATATGATTAGAGTTCTAAACAAATGCTTTTCTGTTGGTTTTTTTTCATTCAAATAGGCTAACACTGCTCATGCTTCCAAACACCAGCCATCCTCTACTTCTCCGCTGTCTAGCCCAAACCAGACTAGTTCTGAACCTCGACCGTTACCTGCTCCTCACAGGCCAAAGGTTAACAGTATCTTGAATCTCTTTGGATCATGGCTGTTTGATGCAGCCTTTGTTCATTGTAAGCTTCATAATGGAATAAACAGGGACAGCAGTATGACTGGTAAATATTTTCATCCATTTTGTACATCTCATCCTCTTTGTTGGCATTAACATGTTTGACTAACCAAAATTAAAAACTAAAAAATAATGATTGACTTATGTTAATGTGAAATACATTAAAATAAATAGCATCTTGATTTTATTGACAACTTAAGGGAGTATAACAGTTAAAAGTCATATTTTGTAGTTAGGTCACTTATTTTCACTGACCACTAATAAAGATGTCTTCTGCAACATATTGGCTAAGAGAAAGTGGCACGAAGGGAATAGTTTACATCTATGCCTTTAAAAAGCATTACTTCAAAACCAAATCTCCTAACTGAATTATTTCAAGCAGTTAATTAGTAGATACGGCGGGAAAGCACTATAATAAGATGTGCCTGCATTATTTCATTATTGCTAGGTTTTTTTCTCCAGAATTGCTAATTGGGTTTCTTTCAGAATTTCTATCATGAAATCTGTGCATTTCAATGATCAGTTAAATTCTTTAGCTTCAAGGGTTCTGTAAATCTGTAGTGTTCAATCTTTGATCATCAGTTTTATTTTATTTGACTTTCTCATAGTTATTTTTAAAATTGGACATAAAAGAAATAATGTATAATAATGCTCCAGACAGTAATAGAATGAAACTTTTGGCTCATAGTTTTTTCCTAGCTCAGCAAGAATATATTATGTTCATATAACTCAGAATCATGTTGCATAATATTTCATAGTAGCTTGTGATTTGTATTCTGTAGAAAATATAGCCATTGAGTCCACCCTCACTGTAAAAGTCTCAAGCATTTACTGTAATAACAGTAAATTTAAGTAGCATTTATTGATATTTAAACATATAATACTAATGTGCTAAGAATTTTTAAGTGAAAAGGGTTTCTTTGTGTTTTCATATGTTTTGTATTGTTAGTATTCTAGTACTTAGTTTAATTTGTATTAGTTGACTTTGGCTGATCTAGAAAGCAAAACTAGTTTGGGGCTGGTTAGTATTTGCATGGGAAAGCTACCTAAGAAGTCCAGGGCTATAGTCTAGACTGGGAAGTTGAAAAAAGTGTTTTAGAAAAAGGCAAGAACAAATAATTTCCATATCAAGACAGTAAAACGCCATTTATGTGTTAGTGTAAATCAATAGAAGCTTAGCTCAACTGGGAGGTAATTTTTCTGTATTCTGGTGCAGGAAACAGGAACAAGAATTTAAGGACCACTAACATTTTTTAAAGTTTTTTTTTTAAATAATATGCTATGAAGAATATAAGATATATGCACAAAGGGCTTGCTGTGCCCTGCAATATGCAAAATTTGGAAACTACATATAGCTACCAAATTGTCCTATTGGTCAGAAAACCCCAGAAATATTTTTATTTATCTAGTTTTTTTCATATTGTCTTAAAGTAACTTTCTCCTCAAAAAGGGCAGCATTAAATCTTCCTGATGCCTTTGTTTCACCCCTTTCATGTCATTTGGAGTAAAAGTTTTATAACGCTTGGCATGCTGTCATTGGAAAAACTGTCTGGAATCTTTTATTTCTCAGATTAAAGTATTTGATCAGAATTCTATTCTCAATTCTCTCAAAGTTATTGAGTTTTTCTTAGAATTTCTACTGGTTCAAGCATTCACTGATCTCCCCAATTATTGTGCTCATTTATTGCCATCTTTCTTTCCTGTTCAAAGCTAAGGTTTTCCTGCTTGTCCTTTTGAACTACGTTGTTTCCATGTATGCTTTTATTGTTCTTCATAGAGTTTCAGTCCTTGTGGAGCAACCATTGAGATTCTGTAGCTGTTTTTCATTTTTGGATGCAACTGTATCACACAGAGTTTGATGTAAATTTATTTCTTCATATTTATTTTAATCCTTCTTTAAAGCTTGCATTCTGCACCTCATATTGCTATTCTGTATCACTTTATCCAAAGCCCTTCATTATACTTATTTTAGTCTCTCCACCTGTAGTATCCTTCCTTTCCTTCCTCCCTCCCTCCCAAAAACCAAGAAACCATTAGTTCTATTCTTGCCTTAGCCACAAGTATGCATATACATATGATTGTTTGTCTGAAGTGATAGTTCCTTCATTAGAGTATTATTTGATGCTTGCTTGATTGTTTGGTGTTAATCCTGGTATATATCCTTGCTTATCTGGGTATTGACTGCTGGCAAAGAAGTCTTCTGGTCTTTTTGGTTCCTTTTAGTAGTAAACAAGCAATAAACAATAGCAAAAAAAGTATCAAAGTACCAAGAAGTCACTGACAGGGTGTAGAAATGCTGTCTAGGAAATAATCGGACAAGAGAGGCAGGAGCTCCCAGGGTTTTAATGGTTAGAGAAAGAAATTTAGGAAGGACTCGCCTTAGTGAATCAAGGAGTTAAAAGTGGTGGAAGACTTGCAAGGTTGTGTTATTTACAGTAAAATAAAATTAGGTCATCTAATTGTATCTCCTGCTTGGTTTATCTGGGAGGTCTGACACAGGCAAACTGCTGTATATACATAGAATGCAAACCCTGTTCCCTTCTACACTGAAGATATTAACTAGCAAGCTTAAGAGAGCACCAAGGACTTCACAGTTCAATCCAGAACTACATATATTCTCTTCCATTGGAAGAGTACGAACTTGCCTCCTCCACTTCCCTATCTCCCACTCCCCCCACCTCATTTCTGCCCTTTTGGCTGTTCTTCACCTTGCCTTGCCTTGCCTTGCCTTTGTGGAATGGCAGACAGAATTTTGCAACTCCGAGGCTGCTTGCCATTCCCCAAGAGCCACATCCATCCTAGCCCCTTGCTGCCCTGCACTCCAAGATTCCTGCCTCCCTGCACTCCACCGTCCCAGTTGACTTTCATCACTGTCTTTTTGCTCCTGATGATGATGAGGCAGTTCCTGCTTATAAGCACTCATGCCCTAATCAAGTCCAGATTCGACTACTGCAATACGCTGTACATGGGGCTGCCCTTGAAGAATATCCAGAAACTTCCGTTGGTACAGTGTGTTCCTTCAACAGTGCATGTTACATCTTTGTTCTGCGAGCTGCATTGATTGCCAGTTTGCTTGTGGGTCTATCTCAAGGTGCTGGTTTTAATCGTTAAAGCCCTTCAAGACATGGGAGTAGGTTTGGTGTATTTCAGATGAATGAAACCTTTATTTAAAGCTCTTTAGAGAGCTACTGTGAAATTCAAATACACAAAACTTGACTAAGTGGATAGTGTGATCTGTTTGCTTTATGAAGTGATAAACAAATTCAGAAGAGTTGCAGTAACTGAGTGAATAATTAACTGTTTTTAGACAAGAGGAATTGCTGAACACTCAAGGCAGTACTGTAAAGAAATGAAATGATGTCTGTCCTTTCTGTAACTTCTCAACATTCAAGTGCCATGTGCCTGTTTGTGTAGGATTAGCTACATGTTATGCAATTTAAACTAATAAAGATTCACATTAATTTTTGAGTCTAATTTTGAACCATTTTCCCCTGTTCTATCCTTTTTTTCCCTAGCCTTGCTTGCTACATTTGGTTGGATTTTACTATGTTTTACTACTTCTGTTTCTCTTAAAATAGAAACATTATGTTATTTTAATGGGTTTGGGTCTGGTGACGGGGATTGGTGAAAATAATGGAAAAGGCTAATGGAAAAGAGATCACTACACAACAAACAACTGAGTAGATTACAACACAAGACCCAGGTTATCACAACAATATAACTCACAAGGCCATCACACAGCCCATTATACCAACATCAACTCCATCAACCAATCAAGAAATAACAACGCAGCCAA
>JAEANM010002624.1:0-24097 GCA_017656035.1 Myanophis thanlyinensis | reverse complement strand
ATTAAGTTAATAAAATAAATAAATCTAAAAATTTTATCAAAAATTTAAAACTGGAATATTAAAACATTAACTACCCCTAAGTATCAAGGTATCAGGCCAGGCCAGCCATTTGGAAAAAGTGGGTCTTTAACGCACGTCGGAAAACTCTCAGGTCAGTAATGGTCCAAATCCCAACAAGGGAACTGATTTTCATCTTGGAATCAATATATCTCAGAGGACATTAGAACGGAAATGTTCTGAATCTCTTTTTCAGAGACTTAATGGTGCATTGGAGAAAAAGGTTATGGAGAAATCCGCCACTGGTTATTTACATTCCCTGAATCTTTCTCAGTTGAAACATCCAACCGTAATACTCTCAGGGTGACCAGGGTCAGAGTTATTAGCTGTGAGAACTTGAAGCATCCACATTTCAAGGGCACCGTACCTGCTTTTGCACAACCTGGTTTCACAGGGTCTTGTAATGTTCTTAGAACAGGATGTCCCAGGTCACCCCGCGTGTCCGACTTGACTAGAACAGACCTGAATAGTTTGTGGTTTCAAGAAGCACAATTGTCTTTGTATACACGGTGAGTCAGGCCATCCTACTGAACCAATTATTTGATTTATGAAGCAGTTATTTGATTTATTTGTTCTTGGAGGGTAGCATGTTGTGCAGAGTAAGCCATTTCATGTTCACATAACAATGCGAACTAAATCAGACAATCGGGTTTATGGCTTAATGAGCCAGGAGCCCAACTAAGGAGGGATGTAGAGCACTTTAGAAGTTGCTTGCAGATTGGGGGGAAAAGGATCACATACTCAACCTCAAATACCTTTTGTTGTTTTCGGATGGACAGGAATCTCTTCTGGAGGAGAGTGCTGAGAAAACCTTCTATGGATCCGAAGAAGAAGATGCCAAAGACGACAAGGCCAAGTCCACACCCTTGGCAAAACGCAAACCGTACGTGATGGATCCCGACCACCGCTTACTACTACGCAACACCAAACCCCTGTTGCAAAGCCGCAATGCTGCAGTAAGCCTTTTTCCTGGGGTTGGGAGGGTGGCGATGAAAAGTTCACCCTGAAAATTAAGAAGCCCCCTCCTCTGTTTTGGAAGGTCACCAAAATGGGTGAAGAAAAGAAGAAAGGGAGACAAACCCTGTGCAAGGGCATTCTCCGTAGTCATGCCAGTTGAACTTGAAGGACATGCTGCCCTCAGAAAAGGGGGCAGGGCCAATAGGAAAGGGGTGGAGCTAGCTGGACTCCAGTGAAAATACTTTCCTCCCAGTCTCCAGCATCTTAAAGTGAAACTTGACCTTCTTCTGTGAAAAAAGGACAGTTATCTGGTGGCACTTCTCATCCATCCTGAGTGTTGATAACTAGAACCCAAGTTTCTTCAGGCATTACGTAAGATCTTGGGGCGAGAAGAACAGATGATTTCTGGGTTTTCCCTTCCTCCACAGAGTATTTTCTTTTTTCTTACTGGTCTGCTGTCCACTCTAGATTCCTTGCATTTGGGGATTTTGGACGTTCTACATTCAGCTGACTCTTCTTGGTGGACCTATTTCATTTTGGTGAATCCAGCAAGCAGATGAACCTCTTGGTGCTTCTACCAGCTTGTGTCAACCGTGACCTTCTCTGTTTTTTTTTTCAGGTGGTGATGTCAGTTGCTCAGCTCTACTTCCATCTTGCTCCCAAGGCTGAAGTTGGGGTCATTGCTAAGGCCCTGGTGCGTCTCCTGAGAAGCCACAGGTCTGCAAATGCTTCCTTCCCACTTTCTACAACACCAAAAACCCCATTTTCCTTTTTCTGATGTGTTCTTTCAGCAAGGGGACCAAATCAGGGCGTTTCTGCCAGTTTCCTACAACTCTTGATGGCATCTTGTTTTGTCTCAATTTTTGGAACCTGGATGACCCTTAAGTAAGGGACAAAATAGTGTAGTGTAAGATGACTCTTTTCAATGTCCCAGGCATTTTTTTCCCTACAAGATTTTATTCCATCCACTCTTTCCCATCTCCACTTCCCCAAAGTGTACTATTTGTAAACGTTCCGTTTCCATCAGTTGTAGCCATTGGTTTAATACGTTTTTTCCTCAAACTAGTACTGTAGTACACAGGTTTTCCAGCTCCTATTGGCTGGCTAGAAATGGGAGTTGTAATTCCATCTCTTCTGGAGAACAAATGATTGAGGAAAGCAGATACTCACTAAAATTATTCTACAAACTAAGTTTAACCCTATTTTTGATGATAACGGATCTCAAGAATAATCCAACCTGGTTAATGTCCATCTGTTTGTCTGTCTTGCAGTGAGGTTCAATATGTGGTGCTTCAGAACGTGGCCACCATGTCCATCAAGCGTAGAGTAAGTGCCTCTTTCCTTTTCTAGGTGGGAATTACTCACATAATGTGGGCCCAGATTTTATGGAGGTCCACTTAATTAATATCAACCAGACCTAATTCCATTTGTCAGAGAGGGAGCAACTATAAACTCTGAAGAGAACCATTTTTTGACTTCTAGAATCCCAGAGAATCTTCTGGAATTTTTTTATAGCTGAATCTGTTTCTCCCTATCCTCCTCCTCTCCAGGGAATGTTTGAGCCCTACCTCAAAAGCTTCTACATCCGATCAACTGATCCCACCCAGATTAAGATCCTCAAGGTATGTTAGATGCTCGGATCTCCCCAATCCCAAAAATATATCTGTTTCCAAATAACACATTTTTTCTCCTTTTCAATATTAAAAACTACCAACTAAAGTGGAGATGAAAAAAAACAACAACCAGACATTGAAAGTGAAAGATGGACAATATTGTATGTTAATGGTTGTTAATCTATGATGAAAATTATATACGGTACAAAGCCCTAATGTGACTTGTTTACATTAATCCTAAACTGATGGATGGACCCAGCTATGTTCATTAGTAAACCATGGTTTGCTGAATGTTACATCTGAAACAGGCCACATTACTTATTGAACCATGGCTTAAGGTGTTTTTGTGTCAAAATCAGATTATTTAAGTAAGAGGTGCACAATCATACATCAGCTGCAAACCTAACAATTACCCCATTTATTATTTAGGACAAAAACGAACAAAAAAGAATTTTCTAGTGCAGAGGTCCCCAACCTTATGGGTCTCAGGGACCACTAAATTCATAATTTAAAATCCCGCGGACCACTAATATGATCTGCCTAATGACTGACCCCTGATTTAGTGCAATATAAAAAATGCAAATAATTTTTCTGCGGACCACCAAAATTTTCTCACAGACCACTGGTTGGTGACCACTGCTCTAGGGCAGGGGTCTCCAACCTTGGCAACTTTACAACTTGTGGACTTCAACTCCCAGAATTCCTCAGCCAGTGCATGCTAGCTGAAGAATTCTGGGAGTTGAAATCCACAAGTCATAAAGCTGCCAGGATTGGAGACCCCTGCTCTAGAGTGGTGTTTCTCAAACTTAAACCACTTTAAGATGTTTGGAACTTCAACCTCCAGGATTCTCCGGTCAGCAGTTGCTATGCTTTCACTTTCTCCTTCGGAACCTTGGCCATCATTGCCAAGAATAATGGCAATAATGTAAGATGTAGTTCAACATTAACTTTTGGCCACAGGTTGCTCACTCTTGCATTACATATAGTAACAACCTACAGAAGAGACCTCAAAACTGCAGAGAGGATGTGGAAAATGCACAGACTGCTTTGAATATTAAAACATTTTTTTCAGATGGCCCCGGTTCAACATTTTTCAAAGTGAAATCAGACTTGGCTTTCGGATCGACTCAAGCTGCCTCTCCCTGAAGAAGAATCTCACTGCTCCAAATGACTTGTCAGGAAATTGACCCTTTGTTCATAATGAAAACATCTTTTCTTTTTGTCCTAGGATTAATGTGTATTATTCCTATAGTGAGTTTTTGGATGGTTACTTCTAGGAATTGTGGTTTTCTCTTTTTCATACAGAACTGCGAGATCCATTCCTGGATATTTGCATAGTCCTAAGCATTGGGGATATTGATTAATTTAATTTAGACAAGTTTATTTAGTAACCAATTAATTAGAAATTCTGTTCTTCTAGCTGCTTGATAGCACGACAGCCTATTTAGGAGGCTCAACTCTCTAATGCAATAATACTGCATTGTCATTTTTATCTCTTTCCATAAGTAGCAGTCCCTGAATTGAAAAGGGGCCATTATAGTTTGCTGTACCTTTTACATTTAGGAAGTGCAAGATGGAAGAGAAGAAAATCTGATGGCCATTAGGGTTATAGTATGAATGCCATTTAAGATGCTGATGCTGCTGTATCAAAACTGAGGCTCCTCGTGCAATGGGCCATCACTTCTATTCTCAAATCTTTTAATTCAGACTTGAAATAATAAGATCCACGATATTATTAAAGAGTTTTGTTGTTAAGAGGCCAAAGGGTATTTTGGATAGCCAGAAAATGTCTTGCATCATTATAGAAGGAAATTATAGAAGGAAATTCCAATCAACCAGAAAAAAAACTGGAAGGGACCCTGGAGGTCTTCTAGTCCAACCCCCTACTCAAGCAGGAGGCCTATACCATTTCAGACAGGTGACCGTCCAGTTTTTTTTTCTTAAAACCCTCCAGTGATGAAGCACCCACAACTTCTGAAGGCAAGCTGTTCCACTGGTTAATTGTCCTCATTGTTAGGAAGTTTCTCCTTAATTCCATTATCATATTGTACTAGGGCTTCAAAATACAGCTTTCAAGCATTAATTCTCCTATCAAGACATCCCTCAAAAATGCAGAATTTCAATTTCGCTGCACACATGTTGTGCATTGACAATAAAAGGATTGAATTGAACTGAAGAACATTTTAGGCCATCGTTGAGGACGGATAACTCTTGAGCTCCAGAAGACCGTTGTAATAGCAGATTGTTTATTTTTCTACAACAGTATTTCTCAACCTTAGCAACTTTATGATGTGTGGATGTTGGCTGATGGATTCTGGGAGCTGAAGTCCACACTTTGTAAAGTTGAGAACTATATTATTCTCTAGCTGATGAGTTTAGGAATGCAATCCATATTTTTGTTTTTGCATTCAGCTATTGTGAATTCCACTACATGTCATAAAGACACATCAAACTCCAGTTTCACATATTCTTTTTTTTTTAATCTCGACAATCCTTTTTCCAAGTCTGTTGACCTTTTTCCATCCACCCTTGGAGTCTTGCTTCAAGAAAAAAGTATAACATACTTTTTTAGGCTTCATTTTCACTATAAAAATTTTTTTAAATGTATTTTGGGGATTCAGTAGTTGCAAAAAAAACCCACCCATGCATATTTCGTTCATAGATTGCTTGAACCTTCACATATGTGCCACCACATTCACAAACACTACAATTTATAGGGACTCTATGCTAGTCCAAGGTATTTTGTTTTGTAAGGTACAGGACAGAATCATGTCATTTTTATGATATTTATGTTCAGTTCGTATGGCTGCCTGCTTGCTAAATAATTCTGTGTGGCTAGCAACCTTAAAAGCAACCAGAGATGCAAATAATAAAAATCCAGCAAATAGCTTTTTAAAAAACACAACAGTATAAAAACCTTCAGTGCCAAAGTAAAAATAAATTTCACTTATCTTACTACATAATGATCACTGACATAGCATCCTACTCCGAGGGAAGAGCCAAGTTTTCAGGATCTTTCTAGAAAGCCTTGTGTCTATAGATGGAGCTGTAAAAGGGTTCATGCTAAGTTACATCTAGCAGGCTCTCCTTCCTGGCTGATGTTCTTTCTACTTCACTACTATTTCTGCTTCCCTTTTCCTAATTCCTCCTGGAAAACAGTCTTCCTTTCACTTTTGCTAACTGATGGCTTTAAAAAATAGTCCCTGAAATAATTTAAAGGAACACTGTCATTTTTCATATAACAGTTACACTGCTTGAACTAAAAAACAAAAACAAAAACCAGTCAAATTTGCTCTCCATAACATTTTTATCCTTTGGCTATCTGCATATCCCATTTGGAAAATGGATTATATGCAACACTACCACTTATTACTTCCTGCCTCTTTTTGAAATTATTTATATGGTGTTTGTTTCATTGAAATTATGCTAATAGAATAACACAATTTCCAGTTATTTCTCTTAAATCATGGCATGGATATTCACTTTTCAGCTATTTTTTGAGATTTCAAAATCTAAACACCCAATGGAAAAACGGGTATTCCTTTAATTGAATGGCAGTATCCCTTTATATCAGTATTTCTTAGACTTGGCGGTTTCAAGACGTATGGACTGCTGGCTGGGATATTCTGGGAGTTGAAGCCCACACCTCTTTAAATTTTGCCAAGCTTGAGAAACATTGCTTTAAATGCAATGCTGTGTTAAATGCAGAAAAGGAAAGTTGTGGCTTTCTAGTTGTAGTTCATGTTGTGTGACTGTTGTTGATGCAATTCCTTTGTCACGGGGCTGCCAGAATGCTCACAAATAGAATTGGAACTGGAACAGGAATTTCCAATTAAAATTTCCAATTAAAATATCTACAATAAACTTAGTAGCCTTAATTAATGTCTAATGAAGGGAGTCTTTGGTTACTATTGTGAAAATCTGAGGGATTAGTGTTTCCCTCCAAAAGAAGCCTTCAGAATGTGACTTCATCTGAACAACTTGGTCAGAAGTAAGGAATTATGGGAGCTGTGCCCCAATATACTTGCAGAATGCTGTGTTGGGGAAAGCTGTTTAAATGTTAAGGGAGGGCATGTGCAGGCTCTAAGATAATTTATCACCAGTTTTAGTTTTATTTGTGGTAAATCTCATTAGAGGGCCTTGCTAACTCAACACTGAGTTTGACTGAAGTTGAAATTCTGAAATTAGTTAGAAAAGGAAATATGTGAACCAAGGGTCCTTAAAGATGCATCAGTAGCTGGATCACGAGAGCTATTCCCTCATCTGAATTCGCCAGAGACTGCTGTCTTGCAATCTCTTCATGAAAAGTGCAATTTGGAGCACTTGTGGGTGATCTCACGTCTTCTCCTTATCCAGAGAGGTATTATAAGGAGCCTGTCTACTCATCACATCACCTTCCTTCTGCCAAGATCGACAGCTTCACTTTTAGTGGAGTCATCTTCAGGTCACCATTTCTGCCTCAGAAGTCCGATGTTTCAGTGATGTTTTTATTTCTGATAATATCTGTTTTGGCAATTGATTCACTACTTAAGCAGTGGCAAAGGGATGTATCTACAATTATGTGGCAGGGGAGGGGGGAAATCAAACATAAGGTGTTACAAGGTCCAAAGGAAAAAGGGAAATTAGTTTTACCTGAAAAGCCTCAAAAATGGGCCAAAAAAAGCCTCAAATCGAGCCAAAAAAAGCCTGAAAATGAGGCACGTGGGTGCCAAAAACTTTTTTTTTTGTTTTCCTCTTCTAAATGTGGGTGCGTCTTATACTCAGGTGCGTCTTATATGCCAAAAATACGGTAATTTTAACCAGCAGTGTTGTACCAAAGTGGATTTTAATGTTAGTCTCCAATTTGGGGAATTAGGTTTTGAAGTTTACTGTTTAATTACAGTTTAATAGTTTTGTGCTGTGTTTCGTTTTGTAGGCTCTTTCAGTTCAGTCCAAGTTGTACATTGGTGCACAAGGTGTAGCTCTGCATTGGTTAATCAGTAAAACAGTGGAGATGAATGTTATGCAATTCACCTATTTAATCCTTTGCTTCACATTTCCTGCCCTGCACTATTCCAGATGTCTTCTATTAAAATATCTATTGTAATTGGACCAGGCTTTGGGGGAGATGATGAAGTTACAGCCTGACATATCTGGAGAATGTGAGAGTAAGGAAGTTTACCTTGTGTGGTATTTGATAAAAGGGATATTTTTAGAGTTTGGGGAGACATCACTGTTGGATTGGATAAAGAATTGTCTGGGATTCTGGTGACCTCAACAAGGCTTTTTCTGCAAAATTTAATTATTTGAGAAATCATCCAAAAGATAGTCAAGCTACAAGATTTTATAATTGTAATTAAAAGTAACACTTGGCATACCATGTAGAGCTTTGATATGTGTTATATAACCTGTGTACCAGTTAGCAATGTAGATGTTGCATTTTATATATACTTTTTTAGGGTTAGGTTACATAGGAAATACTTTGCAGTAGGCTAAATATGATGTTCTCATGCACAGGTGACTATTGCTAGTTCAGAAATAGTCACGTTAGCTCAGTTAATGTTATTGTGCAAACACTTTATTTGTTATTGTTATTACCTGTCAATCAAGAGGCTATGAAGGTTCAAAAGAACATTCCCATGCTGCTTCGTTGATGCAAACCTAATCAGTTAGAGCTGTAAAATTCCAGTAGCTTGAACTAAATAACCACTCTGGGATCTTGAGAGAGAATTCCAAGATTCTTCCAGATTTATTTTGTTTTTTTAAATAATACATAGATTACTCTTGTTGACATGCATCTCCATGTCCGATTTCCTCAAACAACAAGAACACTTTGGGGACATTTGAGCTAGTTGTTTTATAATTATATATCTCTACCAGCAGTAGAATTTCTTCAAATATGATTAAGTTCAGAAAACATATACTTTCTAAAATATTTGCATAGCTACCATACTGTACCCTCCTTTCCTCTGATTAAACTTTTCCATACTTAATATAATTGTTTTTTCTGTCTATGAAAATTGGTTTATCCCACCCTGTTTGCTGACCGGTGTTTCTTTCTTTAATTTTGATCCGTCCTGTGTGTTTCTGTTCTAGTTCTGTGATGGTCCCTTCTATAAGAACTTCCCTTCCCAAATTGTGTAATTCTTCAAAATGGAAAACATGACTCTTACTCTTCCATTTTGAGTACATGTAACTGTGGCTTCTACTGAATGCTTTCAAAGGAATGTGATGATTCTTTCTCATTTCACAGTAGTTTCACTACAGTTCAGCTACTGTAATCCTTAAGACACCAATCTTTCTGTAAGACTTTGTCTCTTTATATATAAACTCATGTAGTTGCTCCTGTGAGTCTTCCCACAGAGTTTTTCCATTTCAGCATGCATTATTGTTCTGGGCCTACCATGCCTAGTAAACACCACTGATATTAGATAATCCATCCTGGAAACATTTAGAGTGTTTCTTGAATTCTTCATGATGTTGGATGGACCTTTCTAGTCAGCATAGCTAGATAGGAAATAATTGGATTTGTCTAAAGGACAGCTGGGATCTCAAGTTGATTCAGAATATCAAACAGTGAGAAATATCCTGTCTCTTCAGAGGGAGGAACTCTGTGCCTCTTTCAGAAGGAATGTTTGTTTACTGGTCCTGGTTCCATGTAGATTTTTCCTTTACAGATCAATGGAGTATATTTGAAGCCCTAAAATCTAAAACAGTAACTGATGGAGTTCTATTGGGGGCCTTGCTTATGTTTCACGTGAAATTAAAAGGGGGGGAAATATCTGTGCTTCGTAATAAGCATTGTTCAATTTATAATAATATGGAAGTTAGAAAGGTTCAAGTGTATATGTACTAAGAACAAAATGTATTGGATGAAGCTAAGGCAGGCCCAGTCTAAGCATATTATTCGTTAACAAGTTGTAGCCAAAGATTCTTTTCTGTGATGAAAGATATTTCGAGCAGAAAGAGAAGTTTTTGGCTCTAACCCCAAAATACTTAACATAAGGGATACATAATCTTGGTCAATCTGCTTTAGAAAATGTTGGGTAGTTGGTCCTTCTTTATATGCCTTTGTTTTCTAAACATTAAACATTTTCTATCATTGACTCATTTTCGTGGGTGAACCTCATCCCAACACAAAGCCAACTGTAAAAGTGGCCTTTCAAATATATTTTGTAATCCTGCTTTCTTAGGAACATAATATTGTTGGCCAACCTCTTAGTATTGCCTTCTCTTTATATAGCCATAATGTGTAATATTGCGTGAAAAATCTACATGCACAAAACATGTCAAATCTTGGCAATTTTTCTTCATCCTGGTAATGTTTCTGGCTCTTGCTGTTTTCGTTTCCAATGCCCCAGTCTGTTCTCTTCCATCAGTGTTGACAAGGGATGTTTCATTTGTAGACTATTCTTGTTTCTGCGTCTCCTTTTTTTGTATTATTTTTTTCTTTCCTATTTTCTTCTGGTTGCTTCCTTTCTTTCTCACTCTTGTGCTTTTTTTTGTCCTTTTGCTTGTCTGTTTATTTTCACCCTGTTTCTCCTCCTTTTTCTCTCCACTTCCAATATCCACTTCCCGTCCCTTCTTCCTCTCCCATTTTTGGTCCTGTTGAAGTTGAGCCCAATGCCGGGACACCACGCCGTAGACCTCTCTCCTTCTGTCCTTGCTGTGCCCATGAAGGTAACGTAATTTCTTGCATTCCCTCCATCCACGTTCCAAACTGCAGTTGAATATATATAGGGACACTGGTCAACATGTGACGGTTTAAGTACTTCACAAAACTTCTCCTTTTCTTCTTACTCAGTGGTACCTTCACTATCAAATGTATTGCAGATATCCTTGATAATATTGTAATATTACAATATTCCTTTTTTAGATGTGAACTGTGAGGGTAACTATAATACTTCAAGCTACTGAAGCTCTTTCTTTGGGGTGGTAATAGTGCAACACAGCAAAATTCCTGTTTGGCATGCTAGATATCCCAAAGAGGTTCTTGAAAAATAGAGGAGAAACCAAAACCCTTGTAAAATGAACGGGAAAAAGAAATACTGTAGTTTGGTTTGGTTTGGTTTTTTGCAACTGATTTTCCTTGATTTCCCTCAAATTTGAATGGTCAGCCTCCTGACTTGTGTGATTTAGTTTGGTTTCCTGAAGTCCATATCTTGCTAAGCATTTTCTCAACTTTATGTCATCTGGACCCAATATCCATTGTAGAGTTTCCATTTCCCAAGGCATGGGGCAAAGGGGCGGAATGTGACTGTCGTGTGTAACTTATGCTAACCATTGTATCTGCTTTTCATGGTGAGCTTTCATCCACTGTATATGCTTCTTCCCCACCTCCACTTTCTCCTTCTGCTCATTGGCTTTTACAAAATAAGTCAAATAAAAGTTTCTATAGGTCAGTAATAACACATATTTGGCTATTTTGTTTAGGGATTTTTCTTTGATGTATCCTCTCAGTGGAAAAAGTGGGGAGGATTTCCAATGCTTTTCATGGCTCCACCGTTCTGGTCATTTGCATGTATAAGCTTTTCTTTCTCTCTCTCCTTTCATCATGGCTATAAGGGCACTTGTGCAGAGATGCTCAGAAAAGCATGCTTGGACTGAGCAGTGGACAGGTATTGCCACTTACAACATGAAAACCGTAATGCATTAGGATGAAGGGTTCATATGTTTCTGTTCTCCTAATTCCATAGATGTTTTAGTGGTTTGAAAGAGGAAAAAGCACAGGATGCCAGGCCACTGGAAGTAGGAATGCTACCAAGAACCAGTGGATCATACCTCTCCAGTTCAACAATGAGGTTCAAGCAACAGTGAGATTCCTGAAATAGTGTCTAGTTTCAGGGACTATTGTGTTTTCTCAACGGATGCTAGAAATGTGTTTTGTTGTATAAACAAGCTGCTGCATAACGTGACCTAATTATATAATCAAACAGTGAAAAACTGTTCCATTCAAATGGAATTAGAAAACTGTGCATAGAATCCAAATTGATTATGACTTCACAATTTTACACTGTATTGATGAAATTCTGGAAAAACACTTTTCAGTTAGGATCTACCTTGTTAGTTGATTATTTCACTTCCAGTATTTGTTCTGGGCCTTTAAATGCATTTTTAAAGATGCAAAACACCTTTTGATATAGTTGTTGATTATATTTTCATTTTACTGTCCGTGAATTTTAGAAATGGCAGTTCCAAAACTGGTTTGTGTCCGTTCAGGAAAGTTGGGATAGATTCACATTAAGAAAAAAAGGCTTATCTTTTGGATATATGAGAGTTTGGGAAACTTTTGTTGATGGTTTCTCCATTTGCCAATTTTCTAAATGTTTCTAGGTCAATTTAGCCAATAGAGGCAAGTCCTTCATAATCAGAATTTCCTTAGAATCACATTGTTTGTATTTGAATTGGTATTGTCTGTAATGAACTGCCATTGTACATTGGTTGTGGATGCAAACTAATTTGCACAAACATAATGTGCCATTTAATCTGCCCTCGGAGATGGTTGTTGGATCTACTACTAGAAAATACATCTAGGAATTATTGTGACAGAAATCAGGAAGTGATTGCTTTTAGTCATTAATATAATGTACACGCCATGTCAACAAAGATATTTTAAATTAGCTGTAATACAAAGAAGCGTGCTGAATGTGTACAAAGATCTGTCTGTTAATCACTGTAGCTATGTGTCAAGTTGTCTTCTGAGTTAGGAGAATGGGTGAGAGATTCACATGCTTTTGAATTTCCAGATCACCTAATATTCAAAGCTAGGCTTCTTGAAGGTCTGAAAGTACACATATTAAGAAATACAACACAGTACCGAACAGAGCATTGCCATTTTGACTATCTATTCCTCTAGGGAGGAAGCTAGTTTAATGCATAGATCCAGGGGAGGATTTGGGGGATTTTTTGTGTGTGTGTTTTAATTTTATGTGTGTTAGAGGCAAACTAACAAACAGACCTGATGGGAGCGCTCTGGCAGCATCTCGCTCAGCTTTCTTTGCACATTTTGCCCCACCCCCTCTCCATTTTTGTCCCTGCCTGACTGTTGAGCTTGTGAGAATAGCCGAGCATGTGTCTGAGAGCTGACTCCAACATTTCTCTTGGCAGGCATGGGGAAGAAGGATGACCCTAAGCTGATGCAAGAGTGGTTCAAGTTGGTGCAGGAAAAGAATGCCCTGGTGCGCTACGAATCAGAGCTGATGATATTGTGAGTGAGCATTCTATATTTTGCGCCCCGACATAGAAAAGTAACAAATAGGTTGTAGCACCAACACTGCTGCGGTTATTGACGCGCTGCTTTCTGATAATCGCGATAAGAAAAAGTGCTTTAAAGATGAATGAAAAGACTTGAATGGATGAAACATGAAAAGAGGAACGCGATGCATGAAAAGTGAATGAAAAAATTAGAATAAGATAATACTGTATTAGATGGATCATTGAGTCCATGATAGACAGCTTCCACAGTTCTAGATTCTGATTTCTACAATAGACCCATATGAAATTCCGATTGTTCAAAACTGCTGATCATTAACTGGAATAACTCTACAACCACTTGATATAACCATGTGGATTGTTTGGTTTGTAGAAAAATCCTGATTTGGAATGCCCTTCTTGTTAATAAAGATATAGTCAGCACAGCTGGCATATTCTGTCATCAATTTTTGTTTCTATTTTTGCTGTGCTTAATTTATCTTTCTAGACTATGGTTCACATATAGCTACATGAAACTAGAATTCCCCACGTAGAATTTTCAGTGGGTACACCATCTCAATATCCTTTTGTTCTTCTATCAATGTACATCAGGAAAAGTACAAAAGTTCTCATGTTGAAATATCCTACCTGTGTTTTTACCTGATCACCTGTGGAAGGGAATTGACATTTTATTCAGGATGGTTGACTTCACACACTCATGAAGCTTCTTTGATCCTGGAAATAATGTCATGCCACAAAAATAGCACAGATGTTAAAACTGAAGGTTGTCACTATTGTCGAAAGCTTGCTTATTTATTAACCCCTTAAAAAGAGAGAAAACACTGGGATATGTCATTTCCTGAACATCCTTGCGTTAAAGTCAAAGCTGAGGTTCCTGCTGAAGTGACCCAGAATTAACTATTCTCTACCTTTGTTTTCAGTGCCCGTGAGTTAGAATTAGAGGACAGGCAGAGCCGGCTACAGCAAGAGCTTCGAGAGAGGATGGCAGTGGAAGGTAAGCCTGGTAGGGAATTTCTAGTTCTCAGTAGAAACGAGATGTCCCAAATCTTTAGGAATCTTGTTTTGACAAGTTTACTATTTTCCCTCTATCCAGATCAGCTAAAGACAGATGAAGAACTCTCGGAAGAGAAGAAGATCTTGAATGAAATGCTAGAGGTGGTGGAGCAGAGAGATTCTCTCGTGGCTCTCCTCGAAGAACAGCGCCTTCGAGAGAAGGAAGAAGACAAGGATCTAGAAGCAGTTATGCTATCCAAAGGCTTCAACTTGAACTGGTCCTGAGTGTATCACCGTGACACTGGTTGCCGATCTGCGTTGTCCATTTGGCATATGCCAAGTTAGATGGAGCTGCCTGGTTAGAGGAGACAACTTGGTTGCAGGAATGGCTTCAGGAATCTTGCAGCAGCTAAGCGCTTGAGCCCCAGGAGCTTCTTGCTAAGAGGGTTGCTTGTAAGGATTCAGAGTCCTGTGTGAGGCTACAAAAAAGCCAAGAACGAAGTCGTGATCTGAGATTGCGTGCCTTCCTTGAGGACCTGTGCAAGAGGTCAATGTCTTTTTTTGTGTGTGTGAGATCTCTGAGACAGACTAAAAAACGGAAATATTTTGTGTGATTTTTTTTTTTTTTTAAAAAAGAACTTTAACCAACTTAGGTGGGCCATAACCTGTTCATTTCATATTTACCCAACCTGTGGTATTAATGGATTTGTTCGTTTAAATAACAGAGGAAAGGGGTGTCTAATTAATCTTCTGAAAGATCCCCTTGTAGCAGCCTTTGGAAGAGCAAACCACTCACAAAGCACACTGTGTAGATGCTCTTCTCACCAAAGAAATCCGAAGCTGCCACTGTGGTTCTAGGTATGGAGAGGAACATCCATATCTGAATGTCGACGGAACACTAAGAACTCGAAACATGGTTTCTTGTGATTTCTACAAAGACGGGGACAGAGGCAGACATTTTTCGCCCTTCTCTGCAATCTCTACAAGTTTGCCATTGTTCCAAGCAGATCCAGCATGCAAACTTTTTCCTTTCAGCCACAAAGTGCTCTGGACTGAAAGAAGCTGTTTCCTATTTTCTGATGGCCTTGGACTCCTCTGTTGTGAACTCGATGACCATTTAGACACTGGAAAGTGCTTATTATCAAAAGATGGGTTCGTTCTGAAGCATTTTGAGGGATCTCCTGGGGATAGTTCTCCAGCTTCAAACTTTCCAAGAGTGGGCTGGGCAGTAGGTTTTTGTTTCTTTGTGGGGAATATTTTTTTTCCTTTTTCCATTTTTTTTTTTTTTTTTTGCACGTCAGAAATGAAGCAGAAAACCTATCCTGGCCCTTTAGTCACTTTAGATCCCTTAATGTCCATTAACTTATTTTTTAATACTTGAAAGAAAAATTGGTTTTGTACCTTTTTAAGAAGTGAACAGATGAGTGTGTGGTAAATCTGTGTGCCAGCCCAACCTTTGTGTGTTTAATGCTTTCCCCTCTTCCCCTGTATCTATTTATTAGAGTCATTATTAATGATATTACTGTTACACAGTACATTTGATCTGAAAGAAAGATGCTTTTAAATTCCAGACTATTGATTCTGATTTGGGCTTCTTCGTGTTTAGGGGGAGGACCTGGAAAATATGTGGGAAGAATTCTCACACAGTATTTTCTTGCACCCTCAAGGGAAAGTTTAGAAGGAAAAAGCAGTGATCATTGGATTTATTTCCTATACTTCAAAAAGGCCCTCTCAATGTTCCCTGAATATTGGTAAATATACAATATTATTTAAGAGGTTTCTAACTAGAATGGCATTGGCGCTTCTGTTTATGTAGTCAACCAATGGCAGTGGGGCCTCAAGGTACCAATTTCAGTGGTTCTGTCCCCAGTATCCCCATTTCTGGTTTGTTCAGGAAGGGAATAGGTGTAAAAGCAAAAGGAACATGAAATACTCATGTTTAACACCAGCTCTGAGATTCCATAAGCACATATCCTTCACCATATTTCTCAAAGGTGCTGGCCTGCAGCTTGCAGAATTTTCCATTACCCAATGCACTGTGTTAGGAGGAGAAAACACCAGTCTCTGAATTAAATTCTTTATGGCATCTTAACTTACTAGCCTGGATAGAGAATGGAGTTCCAATGCTGTACTTAGGTCAAGAAGGGAAGCTTCTAGCAAATTTTGCTTCTCTGGAATTGCAACAACATGAGAAGATATTCCTGCTGCTATAGCTATAAAAGCTTCCCAGAAATTTTTAGCCAGATGTTGGCTAACTGAAACAAGGATTTCCTTTCTGGTGTTGGCAGCACCTACCTCTGAAAGGGACTGCACCTCTTTTTGTCTTTAAAGAAGCCTTAATTTCTACTTTTTTAGAAAAATATGGCTGCTGCCTTTTACCTTTAATCAACAGAAAGTTTCCATTAAATACTTTGATGTTAGATTGTGTGTGTTCAAAAGCAGCAGCCTAGCAGCTGTGTTTTAGGCAGTGCCTAGAAACAAATGATGTTTTTTTTCCAGGAGACTGCACAGGTATTGTTTTCTAAGTATATATGGTAATTACTGCTTTAGGCTGACATGCAACTCTGGCCACCTTAAATGTCTACTCTGGGATGTCCAAGCTTGGCAACTTCAATTCCCAGAGTTGGATTTCAATTCCTAGAATTCCCCAGCCAGCCAATTGTGGGAGCTAATGTGCATAAGTCTTAAAGTTACCAAAGTTGCCAAGCTTGGGCATCACTGATCTACTCCATGTGATTGGAAGGAGGACAGACATTGTTTCTTTAATAGCTTTGTAAAAGAGGGACTCTGCAACACAGTTGATCATGTGACTTCCTTTAAAAAGGCACAGGTCTCCTATCTTTCTTTGTACCTGGCTACCTACCACAGCTCAATTAAATTTCTGCAAGTATTCCACCCCACCATACTGTTACAGCAACAGATGACAGGCAAAATCCTACCTCTGAAGTTCTGTCTCACCTAATAAATTGGAAACAAAAACAAATAGTTTACACGTGTAAGAAACAAATATCCTATTTCAATGTTAAACTCCTTTCCTTAGCTGTGGTGATAAATTGATAATGACCACGGCAACTGTTAAAGAGTTTAATGTGCATCTTTTCCCATCTACAGATAGTAGTACGAAGGGAGATTTGATACATCATATTATTATTTTTGGAATTTGGTTTTAATGTCAGTAGGAAGATTCCAGACAAACCTGTTTTTCAGCTTCATTATTTTCTAACCAAAATTTGACACTAATGAAAGAAATTCATTCCATTCCACAAAGAAAACTCCTCTAGTTGTTTTAGGACCTTTAAGTAATATTGTGAATTGAAGAATTCATCCTGTGCAATGCAGGCTAATCGTTATTATCCTTTCCTGTGAGGATCTCTGTACAAATACCCATAGAGGAGGAAAAGTCAGATTTGAAACATGGTTGGGTGATGATAGATATACAGAGAGAAAGCTGCCCTTATATTGTATTTTGGTGGTTACAGCTGCTCTACAAACATAGATCCTTCTATTTCAGGCTAATTCAGGTAAGGAGCCATAGTAGCATCTCTCTTTTATTACATTTCAGCCAAATCGAAGTCCTCTTCAGGAATGGGAAAAAATGTCTTTCAATATCTCAATCACAAAAGTCCATTTCCAACATTCATGTTGCCTTGATATCTAAGAATGGATATCAAAGCCAAACAAATCCAAGGACAAAAAGTTGTATTTAGAGCCTTCCATAGAAACAGGTACTTAATATTATGAGTACTTAGTTAACTCCATTCTTTCAGTGTTTCATTTCCATTCCGGCTCTTCCAAATGGCCATGCTACCCGAAGCATCTTTATTCCTCTATGAATTGATAATTGCTTACCTCCACCAACCATTAGTGCAACAATAAAACCATGAAACAAAAGATGATTATCCCCATAAGGCAAAATTATGAATGTTTAAATTCTCTTTATGTCACAACAGCAAAATGAGGAAATTACCAGTAAGCTGTTTTGGAAATAATACACATGGTGAATGCATCTTTTCAATGGGTTGAATTTTGATGAAACGTTTTTTTGAGCACTGATAATTATATTTAAGAAATGGTATTTATCGGTAGGAGAGCCTACAGAAAAAGTAGAAATCTTACAAACTCAACAATTTAAAGAGGCAGAACATTGCTGGAAGAAGGGAATGTCTTCAGAAGAGCTCAAATCACACTTTTGAAAAGCTGATGGTAATTAGCTACCCATGCCACATGCTGAATGAACATAATGGGAGATTGGAAAGGCAGAAATATATAACACGGAGACATTTCACACCAAGTAAGATTTTAGAGCAAACAGGGTGCATAGTCTCCTGGGTTAAAGCAGGAAGAGATTTTTAAAAGACTTTTCATGGGCCAGGTTCCTGATATCTAGGAAGAAGAAAAGAAAATACAGCTTTCAGGTCTTGATATGATACGAGCGAGAATGGAAATCATTTCCCCATTTTTCTTGCCTTTAGCTGTTACATCTTGGCACCTATTCAGACGAAAGAGACACTGGATGGTTCAGTGTTTGTCAACCGTGGCAAATTGAAGAGGTGTGGACTTCAACTCCCAGAATTCACCAGGTGGTTTGAGAAACACTGGTGGCTTGTAAGAATCATAGATGCCATGATTCTTATAAGCATTTACAAGAATTAGAACCTACTGTATTCAGTAAACCAGTAGAAATCAGGCTTTATTTTTGGGGAAATCCTTTTTGAATTATTTATAGAGAATCACCCTCACTAATTATGCTTCTTCCTCTTTGGCTGTGGGTTTCATGAGAGATTTGACTCTTATCATAAGTGAGGATGGAATAGCTTCATCTCTTCAACCTCAGCTCTAACCTTGTTCTGGAGATTCAAGATCTTTCTGTCATTCAAGATTTCCATGGCTAAGACACCACTTGCCCCGGAACCTTAATCAGTTTGACACTCGTAGCATTTCCTGTAATATTTTTGCACTCACCAAGCTTATCATTTGACTGAATTATCAGGGAATTTTGTTTGTTTTAAACATGGCACCTTGCCTTCTTTAAGACAAGTAGCAAGCATACATGTTGTGCCCTCTGGCTTTTTAACCTTTTTATAGTACATACATTCAGGAGCCTTTTAAGAGTACCTGCAGTGATGTTTAGAGTTGCATGATCTCCTGGTGCAAACAGAAAAAAAGTTGTCACTCTCTTTGTATGGATTTAAGACAATGTATTCAACAGTATGTTTACATTTGGCTCCTCTTTAGAGGGAACTATTGTAATCATTTTCCATCCTCTTCTGTAAGGAAAATGAAAATGCTGTGAGTTTGGGAGTGTTTGCAATAAAAAGAGAAAAAACAAAACTCCTGGACAGCCTATTATTAAAAGGCAACAAACATTTCTATGCAGCATAAGAGAATAGAATATTTCCTAATATAGGTAGTCCTCGACTTACAACCACAATCGAGGCCAAAATTTATGTTGCTAAGTGAAACATTCAAGTGAATTTTGTCCCATTTCATGACTTTTCTTGCTATCGTTGTTAAATGAATCACTGCAGTTATTCAGTGAGTAACACAGTTGCTAAGTGAATTTGGCTGCTTCTCCATTGACTTTGCTTGTTAGAACATTGCAAAAAGTGATCACGTGACCCTGGGACACGGCAACCGTCATAAGTATGAGTCAGTTGCCCAGCACCTGAATTTTGATCAAGTGACCATGGGGATGCTACAACAGTTGTTAAGTGTGAAAAACAGTTATACGTCACTTTTTTTCAGTGCCACTGTAACTGAACAGTCACTAAATGAACTGTTGTTAAGTCGAGGTCTATCTATAATGTCTACATTAGGGATATTTAATGGAAGTTGACAGGCAAACTAGACAGATAATATTGTTAAGGCTATCAGATAGTGTCCACTCCTAATGAGATTGCAGGAAAATATATATATATATATTATGAGAACTTTCATAATCAGACTGTTTTATTGTGGGCGTATGTACAGTGTAACAGGAAATTACTGTATGTTTCATGTCCAAACCATACACAATTCTCCTTTACTTTCCAGTATGATCACATTTCATTCTGTACACTCTTAAGCATCCTTATTTCTCTTAGGGATCAGATTTTAGCATCTTAGGGCACCAACAGGTTTTTTTGTTAAATAAAGTCCTTAATTTTTTTTTTCTTATTTTGTTATGTGTATGATTTGCCTCATAGCCAATTGGGGAGTTACCTCTATTTAATTGGGCTAAAAATCCTGAAGGATGGCTTTTATTATTCCCATACCAATCCTTTACCAAATGGCAACATACGGTACTTATTATGACTATCGTGTATCACTATTTGGCCATTACATCTGGCAAAAAAGTCATAATTTATTATGGGGCAGTGGTTAAATGTGGTATTACAGTTACACTCTGTCCACAGTCTGAAATTAGAGCTTGACTCCGTCTTTCATCCTTCCAAGGTCAGTAAAATGAGAACCCAGATTGTTGGGAGCAATATGCTGACATTAAAAACCAGCCCGAGAATGAGGGTGAAGGTTCGTTCTCTGAACTTGTGGGCTGGTTTCCAAATGTTTCATTACCAAGGTAGGTAACATCTTCAGCAGAGTTGAAGGCTCTGTGAGAGAGGGCTGTTCAATTTTGACATAGATGGCGATCTGGTTTGAAAGAGGGGGTCAAAGAGGCCATCTATGTCAAAATTGAGCAGCCCTCTCTCAACAGGGGGGGCAGGATACCACATCATCTATCTCCAGTCTACAACACAGTCCTTTCAGCAGTTCCAAGAAGGCTCCACGCCTATTTGCGCTACTCTGATGACCCTGAGGACACAGATAAACCTCCAAGTCACTCAACGACTCAAAGAATTCAAATGACCAACTGTCTGCAAGGAATATAAACCCTCCTATTACCCACCATCCCGTCAGAGCTGAAGAAGCTTTTTGGATGAGAAGCGAAACATCTTCAAAGAAAAAGTCGAGTTTGCATCTTGAAAAAAATACCTTTGGAAGAACCATGAGCTGGATGACTGAGAATCTCCATAGACAAATTGCTCTGCACTTTCCTTTGCATGAATGCTGATTTTAAAATTGAGAAGACATAGAATAACTCTGTTATTCCAACAGAGTTGGAAGGGACTTTGGAGGTTTTTTAATCTAACCCGTTGCTGAACCAGCAGACCCTACCATTCCAGGCAAATGGCTATCCAATCTTTTCTTAAAACCTTCAGTTATTTATTTATTTATTTAAACTTTTATACCGCCTCTCTCCCGAAGGACTCGAGACGGTGTACAGCCATTTAAAAAACACACAATAGATAACAATTTAAAAACAAATTAAAAATTAAACTAAATTGGGTGGCTGATCACAATTAAGATTTAAGATCTAATATGAAATTAAAAAATTTAAAACATTAAAAAATTAAAAAAATTAAACCAATTTAAAAAAACCCAACTAATTAGTACTAGGCCAGACCGGCCTGTTGGAACAAATAGGTTTTTAATGCGCGCAGTAATGGAGCACCCACAACTTCTGGTGGCAAGCCAATCCACTGATTGTTCTGTCAGGAAAAACAATAAAATTCAAGAAGCAATGGATTTTAAACGCCAGATAAAGGCATCTTATAGAATTCACAATTAGTTGATTCTGCTTTTGCAGTCAAAGTAAGTACTGCTGCTCATACTTCCACTTCACCCAGGAGGTGAAGCTGGTGCTTCAGAATGGAAATGTGAAGATTTTAAACACAGCATCTATGCAAAATATAAGGCAGGTTGCAATAAAGATAGGGAAATGAAACTGGAGCAACTACAGTGTGTTTGCAATGAGAAGCAAGACAGTAACTTGAGTGTCCAGGGTTTGTAATTAGCTGGGGCAAAACAAAGGAAAATGGACATAAAGGAGGGGAAATTGGTAATGAGATCGTGGCATGAGATTTTCTCAATGAACAATAGAGAGTCTGCAATAAAATGTTAAGTAGGACCTTCTGATGGGAAGGAATGGTCACCCATAAAACTGAGAGGATGAAGCAGAAGTTGGAATTTGGAAATCATATAAAAAGATGTAGAGATGAGAGGTTCAAAGGATGCAGACCTGGGGACTTTAATGAGGACTGGGTTGACCCAGGGATGGAGCATGCTTGGAACAATGCCTAAGGAGAAAAACAGGAAGCGGTCAGCTTAGCAAAGCCACATGAGGAAATAAACAGGAGACTGAATGGGACACAAGAAAATTACATACTTGAGAGGTAAAAGGAAAATGTCGAAGGTTCCAACAAAACTCCTCATATCCATTCAGCAACTCAGAGACATAGTCCATCCAAGTAAGAACATGGCTTCCATAGCTGGCAGAGAATACACAACAGTTTCCTCCCTGGTGTCTCCCTGGGTTTGGGTTCAATAGTGTTGAAAGGGTCAAGTGGAATCAGGATGGAGGACAAAGAGGATGCCAAGTGACAGCTGGAAGGAGGGAGAGCAGAATCTTACTAGCAAATCCAATGAGCGGCCAACAACTTGGATTTGGGTGGGAGCCAGTAAGGAGATGTAAGAAAAACCAGGTAGAGACAAGAGGAGGTTAGAAACTGCTCCAACAGTCTTCATAAAGCAACTAAGGTGGTTGGTATGTTTGGGGCTTAACATTCTACAAGCAAGTTTCAAGGAGTTCAGGAGATAATTGTATAGAAACTTGATGTGGAGCTGTATGATTGTTGTTCCATGCAAAGCTGTCCTCAGCAGGCACTTCTGAAAACTGGGAAGCAAAGTCACAGTATGTTGTCTCTTCATAAGTAGAAGTCTGATGAATCTTACTGGATCTATGAACGCCCTTTATGGTACTTATGGGGTGGAAAATTAGGGGTTTCAGTTAAAAATTAGGTTAAAAAACCTGTCAGGGACACAAACTTTAGGGAGTTTCCTATGGTACAGTTTCTTGTACTGAAGTCTAGGCACTGTATAGAAAATCAGGCTAGTTTAAGGAACTGTACAAGAATGCTAATTCTAAAAAACTGAACATCTGGTTAGAATGTGATTACACATCCATCGCAAGAACAAATATAGAAATTGAAATAATTATGTTACAGAAAAGCTCAGTTTTACTAGTAAAGATGTGGCCAATGGATGAAGGTGAGACAGATCACAAAATACTTGCAAATTCCAAGTGAAGCAAAAGTAGAACAAGGATGGCAACCAGTTTCCTTAATATCATGCTCACCATTTTCAAGGAAGAACATCAGAAACCTGATTGGTAGCAAACCAGAGAAAAAATAGAATGAAAAAAAAAATTAAAGTTCTTAAGGATGACTGCGATAAGAGTACAAAAGACCAAGAGACAGAGGAAACCAAAAAGCGAAGCCAAAGAAAGGCAAAGATCTCAGAAAGGAAATTTACCATTTCAGAGAGCTGATAGAAGAGATAAGCAATCTGCAACAATATCTGTAAAAATGTCAAAGGAGGAAACAGACATTAAAAGAGCTCCAAGCTTAGAGATTCCAATCTTAAATTAGTATCTTAAGGATGCCAATGCACAGACAATTCAAAGATCAAAGAAAGATAGAAATAGTATCCTGAAATTCAGAGATGCCAACATTCAAGATACCTTGGAAGATATTTCCTATTTACAAGGACCTATTTACTGGTAGATTAACTTAAATCAGCACTCTGGTCATTATAAAATCTACAAAGTTAGAAAGAACTGGTAGAAGAACATTTATAGAAATATGGCAAGCAACAGAAAATTCAGTAAAGGTTTTTAATCAAACTATGCCAGCAAGTTGTATTTTGAAGGATAGAAACAATATTGATGCTTTCGAATGTTGGTGTTCAGGAAAATTCCCAAGAATGTCATTGGTAATCAAGGAAAGAAAACAAAAACAAATGAATCATATAACGAATCAGAGTTTTAATTCAAGGTGTAAACTACAAGGCTCAAATTATCATCATCTGGACACATTGGGCAAAACCAGTTCTCTGGAGAAATCCATAATGCAGGGAAAGGTGAAGGAAAGAGATGACTAGTAACAACGTGGATGGACTTTATTATGGCAGCGATAGGTCCTCCTTTGGAAGACATGAAGGACCAGGTTGGAGACAGATTTCCTGAAGAAAGACTGTATTTGTGGTTACTACAATACTGACGATGGCACATATTCAATCGATCAATGGTACATGAACTCAGCCACAAAAAATTCTGAAGCTTGAAAATATTGTTTACTTTGTCAGATGGCGGTCACGTTTCTCCGCTCCGCGTCTCTGCTCGGCATTTTCGGCTTGGCTTGGCTTGAAGTGGCGGGCAGGAACAGTAAACAGCAAAATAATTAAAATAA
>JAEANM010002623.1:0-24098 GCA_017656035.1 Myanophis thanlyinensis | reverse complement strand
AAACTCAGCTGAAGACAATGTGCTTAAAGCTCACCTTTCCTGGAGAAGGATCATTGTGTTGACCTTGCATTCCTCAGTGGTTTGCCAGCTACTGAGAAAGCAATTATCCCCACAATAAGACTAGGGGAAAAAAGTAGAAATCACAAGGAAACAGAATCTGCTATTAATTGCAGAATGGCTGGGTTCAGTCATTTTGCTCATTTTGCTATAGTTTATTGTTTGGATTTTTAAAATGTCTGAATCAAGCCACTACAGTTTATAAACCATGGTTTATGGCTTATAAATATGTATTAACAAATTCATTATAGCACTTTTGATAGTGTTCATCATTGTCAATATTTAAATAGAGCAATTTCTATCAGAGATACTGTATTTGCAATATCCATTTGGGATTGACTAACTAGTCTCCATATTCACCAGTTCCATGATTTTGTTAAGTCTTCTGTAAGATGAATTTTTAAGAACCTATCAGATGCCAGATTAAAGAAATATTGAAAAAATAACATCACTGATTTATATAAGTAAATGTTGATTAGTTAAACAGATGATTTATTGAGTTTTTAAATATCTTCTTTCAAGTGCTTATAATATGATTACCATTATTAGTGATAATTTAATCATCTCATAATACAATGTTCCAAAATATATTTTGTATAAACCAGCATTTAAAAAGATTAAAAATTAATTGCAGTTAAAAATTAACCATTCATGCATAGAACATATAACTAATGTCAGCATATTCTGGGAAGACCAAGGATATGCATCAGTACTAGATATCTTTCAGATCCCTTAATCTGAGACTCTTTTAACAATAAATTCACACTGGAAGCAAAATATTGTTCAATTAACTATAAGCCTTAGCAGAGAATGCTATTTTGAGTAAACTTGGATAAATTTGTTTTGGAAACACAAGCAATTATATGCAAGCTCTTTTCCAGGGACAGTTGTTACATAGACATTTTGTAGAATTTAATTTAGCAGGAAAAAATAAGTAATCTTTAGATAGGTGTGATTTGGATTTACTTCTGAATTTGAGCTAAATATTTCTTCCTTTCCGTTCAATTATTTTGTTGCACATTTAGGATAAGGATATTTATCTGGGAGTAAGCTTTACTGAATTTAATGGAATTCTTTGTGAATAAATATACAATAATAGCTACAATACTATAGATCTATGTACTCAGAGATTGACATACTTATGATGTTGTTTTATGTTATGTGTTGTTATAATGTTAGATTAGGTTAGGTTAGGTCAGTGGTGGCGAACCCTTTAGTTACTGTGTGCTTTGTGCATGCCTTCCGCACTTGTATGCAGCTCTTCCACGTGCACTGCATGTATAACTGCACCATCTGTGCATGCATGCATCTTTTGCACATGCAATGCATACATGCTATGTGCAGGCACTCACACGAACCATCACGTGTGCATGCACAGGAGAGCTCCGAAGACCAGCTGGATTTCCTACTGTAATTGCACGCATGCACAGTAGAGGCCCGAAGACCAACTAAGTTTCTACAATCGCATGTGCATGCTCAGTTGGAGGTAAGTTGGCTGACAGCTTGTGTGCCCAGCAAGATAGCTCTGCGTGCCACCTGTGGCACCGTGCCATAGGTTCGCCATCGGGTTAGGTTATGGCTATACTGGAAATAGCTGTGCTGGATCAGATCAGGCTCTGAACTAATATCTTCTTGCCTTCAGTGGCAAACCAGATGACGATGAAAAGTTCACAGCAAAGCAGTCATCTCCCACTCTTATTTTCCTCCAGTTGGCATTCATAAGTGAGATTACTTTGATAGTATAGTGCTGTTAATATAGGAGGAATTCCATATCCTTACCCAGAGAAATAGATGTACTTTATTCAGCCTGTAATTGTAGTCCCGTGTGTTCAGCATTTCTCTTACTATGAGATTGAATGAAATATTGCATCCTGATTTACTATGAGCAGAACAGAATGTTTCCCACAGGAGGAAGGCAGGAGGATGGTATGCTTCTCTTTACTGCTCTCTGTTTTTCCTTGAAGCAGGCAGTGTCGGGTATTAAAGTGGAAGGCAAGACTTTGCCCCAGCATAAATTTTCACTGGTTTGCATTCCATTTATGGATGCAATTCTTTCATTCCTTTAGATTGGGTTAATAATATATTTGTTAGTCAAGGAAGGACAAATTGTACACCAGCTACAAATTTCATATGTACCTTACTGCAAGATACATCATCAACTAGAAAATAAGGGAGTAAAGAGCAGATATATAAAAAAATAGAAGGAAACTATGCCTTTCAAATGCCAGATACTTAGCTTGTATGATAAATGTTATAGTATCTACAGTACACTTTGATATTGTTGCTATATAAAGACTAGCATATCGTCATGTAGGTTTTTTCAGCAGTAATCATCATTAAATCAAATAAGATTTATTTCTCATAAAAATGTGGAGCTGGATAGACATTCCACACTGTATCATGGAGGTAGGAGTAGTTTAGACATTGGGCCAACTGTTTTCTCAGTGAAGGAATCCAGGTTCAAGATCTAGATGGAAAAGCTTTATCTATCAAATATTTTGACCTAGCTATCGGTTGCCAATATCGACAGTGGAGGAGTCTCTTTTTATGAATATCCTTTTATCTGATTTTTCTTAAGGATCTCCTATCACTCCAAAGAAGCTTATTAATAAATATAGAAGAGTCTGCAGAAAGAAAAAAAAACTAACAAGAAATAGCCTTTGTACTTTTTGAATTCAGAAGATCCTTAAAATAATATATAGCTAAAGCTTAGGAGACGATCTTACCCACAGGAGTGAGTTCTCAATCTAAGGTATAAATCTCAGCATGGTTATCAGGCAAATTGTTATCTATACATATTCTTCTACAGTACATACTGGGCTGTTCAACCAAATAATGAAGCTTTCAAAAGACTTTCAACAGAAACTGAAAAGTACATGATCAAATATGTAGAACAGATACATGCCTACACTATTTATGGAACACTCGTTTAAACAAGAAAACCTGGCTTTGTGAAATAATTTTAAAATGAGGAAAAAATCATTTATAATCTAAATTATAGACATACAATGTGTTTTCAGATTGAATATAGGTGTATTTTCAGGTGGGCTTTCTGATAAGTGATATTGTAATTGTACTCTTAGAGCAACACCTAATGTCTCTTATACCATTATGCCTGAATGGTTATGAAGTTAACCAATCTTCCATTGTTAAAAAGGTAACTTTAATTAAGCACAGTTGTTCCATTCTCATGCCAATTAGCTATATTAGTGATTAATTGCTCAAATTGTGAAGGAGTTGATGACAACGTATCAGGTTTATTATAACATTGTACAAAAAACAACTGACTCAGAGAAAATCCTGTGTGAAGGTAATCGGAATTCATTTCAGTGATTTATTACATGTTCTGGACCACTTTTATATCCATACCACCCATTTTTCAAATGAAGTTTTTTTCTGATTGTCTATCTTTCAGTTTGTTAGATGTATGTTTGTTGCAGATGGTGGATATTAGTTTAGTTTTACAAGCTTCTGACATGTCACAAGTTCCAATTCTCATTCTAAAACAAAAAAAATCATTTTTTAATTTAAAAAATGAGATTGAACCTACAGGTAGTCTTTTTTAACATAATTGATAGAAATATTTTTTCTTTGGGCTATACTGTTCTGCGATCAAAAATAAGAAACAGCCAAGAGCTGACAGTATTGTTCCCCAATTAAAAGGGAGACAGTCTACTTAAAATGTGTTGGGATCACAGCTGTTGCACCAACAGAATTTTTTAAAAGACCTGTAGCATTTGCCTTTCAGTAGTTCATGGTTTCTGAACAGGAAGCAATTTTTAGATGTGGTGGTTTCTTCAGCTTGCCATACTAATACAGATACCTGCTTTCACTCTGTCAAGTAGCAGCAAAACCACTATGCTTGAAGAGGACATGCAACTGCAACCATCACATGGCGTTTTGTGCATCTTCAAAGCCTTGTTTAGCTGAGCTCTTGCAAAAAACATAACTGAAAGAGAGGAAAAAATTAAAGCCAAACAAAACAGAGTAGTAGTTTAGTTAAAATTATGATCGGCAAAGAGGTTAGGAGTGTTTCTGCACTGGATGTTTTAAGCAACTATAATCAAACTGAAGACTGGGGTTTTCATAATGGCTCAGTGACTGATTGTGAGATTCTTGAGAAATGTTACAATCAGCTTAGAAGGATTAACATGAAGATTTACATGTATCTTTACATGTATGCAACTATTGAAAATCTTGCAAAGTTTGGAGATCAGATTCTGAAATCGTGTTCAATACAGGGGGACATTTCTAAAAAATGATATACAGCATTATGCTGTACATTTTACAAATTCACCTGCTTTAAATACTTGCTTTCTACACTAAAAGAGTTTATTCTGAAAGTTGGCAGAATTAATCACTCTTAGAGGCTAATATATGAATTGCATGTTTAAATTTTATTTTTATGAGAGCTGAGGGGAACAGGGCAGGAACACACAAAGCGAATGACATTTTCAGAGCAATTATTTAAATTAGCTCTAGCGTAGAGACATAACAGAAATATTTACTCTATTAATTGGTCCATGACAGTATATATACAAGTAATTATTTCATCTCATACTTAGAATAGCAGAGTTAGGGAGGGTACTGAGAATAAATATCTGTCCAATTTAGGAATGGAATTCAAATTAAATAATTCACAATGGATAGACAACCAGCCTCCATATGAACATATTCAGTACATATGAACATATTCAGTACAGCAAATAGGAACCTTGATTAAATGGTTCAACTAATGAACTACTTTTATTGTTAAAGTTTTGTTCTATAATTTGGTCAGAATCTGCTCTCCTATTACTGTTATTCTGTGTTTTCTACTTTGAGATGATAATAAAAAGATATAGTATTGTATCTCATTACTGCAGCATTTTTCAAATTTAGCAACAAGATATGTGCACTTGAACTCCCAGAATTTCTTAACTAGAGTGTTGACTCTTGGCTACTACCTAGACAAGTTTCTGACAGATTTTTTGGCAAGACTGCAGAAATCAGCCATTGCCTCCTTCTTAGTGCTGAGAATGACTGGCCGAATATCACCCAGGTGTCTTTGTACCTAACAGGAGACGTAAAAAGCTTGGTTTCTAGCCTGATGCCTTAACTATTACACCAAACTAGGTCTCTAAAATTTTCTCTTTTTCTATTTAAAAACACAGAAAATAATGCAGACCAGGTCCTAAGAGTTCAAAGACAAACTGTATGATAAACCCAATCCATTGAGAGTTGGATAGCATTTAGTTTGATGATGGTGGTGAGTTATTACAGTTATTCACAGTCAGCCCGATGTTTATGTCAGAATTTGCAGTAGCAATCACATCCAGAAAGCACACACAATTAACTGATTCAGCAGGATTCAATAACTTTTCTTTATGTATAACACATGAAGTAAATATACAATACACAAGCAGGTTTTTTCCAATATGGTAGCAAATACAAGCAAACATAGGCAGAGGAAGAGAGTTAAGAGTTTCAGTTCAGAGTTCAGCACAGACTAGTTTCAGAGCTGCAGAGCTAAGCCACGCCCCGGCTCCAAACTGTTTCAGTCACCAATTAGCTCCTATTGGCTGATCTGTTGTTATTCTCTTCCAGTTTATGAACTCTCATACACTACAGTTTATACTGCATTGGGCATTATCTGCCTATCAAGTTCTTCATAAAGGACCAAGATTGATTATTTTTAACAGTGTTAAAGGTATCACTGAGCAATCATGGTGCAGTAGTTAGAATTCAGTTTTGCAGGCTAATTCTGCTGATTGCCAGCAGTTTGATTCTCACTGGCTCAAGGTTGACTTAGCCTTCCATCCTTCTGAGGTTGGTAAAATGAGAACCCAGATCGTTGGGAGCAATATGCTGTCTCTAAACTGCTTAGAGAGGGATGTAAAGCACTGTGAAGCTGTATACAAGTCTAAGTGCTATTGCTATTTCTATCACTGCAAGATGCAAACTGTTCTAAGTAAAGCTGCCTTTTGCAATTGAAAGATCATGATTTTGTAAATGTTGATGTCATTCAAGCGATGCTCCTGGTGTTTTGGAATTACACCAAGGAATCTATTAGTATTTGTATTATCTTTGCTTTATTTTGACACAATCATTTGATTTATATTTGCAGATCTGATTTTTTCCAGGTCTTTTTCTTTTATTGTACTGTCTCCAGGAACTTTTTGATCTGTATCAGAGGTGAAATTCAGTCGGTTCTAGCTGGTTCGGTAGAACCGGTAGTAGACATTTAAAACTGGCCCTGCCCACCCGCCCCCCTATTCTTCCTTATACATGCTCCGTTTTTTTAAATTTACCTAAATCAGTTGTTTTGAGTGTCTGTGGAGCCTTCTTGATGATCCCCGCTGTCTCTAGAGCCTCTAACAGCACTTTAAAGAGCCATGATGCAGCGGTTTGGTGAGCATGCGCCATACCAAACCAGTAGGAAAACCGATCGGATTTCGCCCCTGATCTGTATTATTGACAATTATTAAATTTGGGGTCTCATATGGTTTGTATGTTTGAATGTTAAGAGCCCTTTAGTGTCTTCATTTTCTATTACTTTGTCTGTTTTGTGGTCCTGCTAATCCTTACTTGCAAGGAAATGATATTTGTTGCAGATATTCTAATGTATTATTGTTGCTACTTTGACGAGAATGTGGACATGTGTGCTCTGAGGAATATGCAAGTTAGAGATTCAATTATATTGGGCAGCACTCATAAGATGAATAATGTCTCTCCCATAAACAATATCATGAAACATTTATAGAAACCATAATGGATTGGTCATCAAACAAGGATCATGTCAGGTTTTGGAGTTCCTGGACATGTGGTGACAAATGGGCTACAGGACTCAGGACTGTTGCTGAGCAACCAGGGCCAGCAGCTGCATGATTACTGGAAGAAAAGTTATTAACGTGTTGCAACTTTACAAAGACTGAAAATAATTAAAGCAAGATAGTACCATAGTAATAGTAATGTTTTGAGATTGCACCTAAAATCCAATCTCAAAACATCTGGAACATCACTTGAACACTACTATAATTCCTTCTTTTCTTTTCTTTCTTTCTCTTTCCTGCCTTCTTCATCCTTTCCTTTCCCTTCCCCCTCCCAGCTACCTACCTACCTACCATGTTTTCCTGAAAATACAACCTACCCTGAAAGTAAGTCCTAGCTTTTTTTATACACATGCACCCAATATAAGGCCCTTGTATAATAACCTCCTAAATACACCCTAATGAAGATCCTGCCCACTTTGGGGTGCAGTGCATGGTAAAAATTAAGCTAGGGCGGGGATGGGGGGGTCGATGGAGGGGCCTTGCCAGCCCACTTCTTTTGTGGCCACTTGTCACCACTCATGCATATTGCCGCCGGCCTCTGTTTTTCTGTCAGAGGCCCTTCTGGAAAGCACTCTGCAGCTGAGAAATGGGCTCCAGGTCAATTCAAAACCCTGCTAACAGCTGCAGGGGGGCTTTCCAGAACGGCTGCAGGGGGCTTTCCTCTGATATCAAAATGACACTTGGGGGCACTACATGCATCATTCCAAAGCCCATTTCTCAGCTGCAGAGGGCTTTCCTGAGGGCCCCTGACAATGAAACAGAGGCTGGGGGGGGTGACATATGAATGGTAGCAAGTGGCAGCAGAAGTAGTGGGCTGGCAGCAGGCTCCTGCTTGGTGGGGCTTGTGGTGCCACTGCCACAAGATGAGTCAATGTAAGATACCCCCCAAAAATAAGACCTGGTGCCTTTTTTGTTGGAAAAAAATACATATGCCTGGGTCTTATTTTGGGGAAAACATTCTATCTATCTATCTATCTATCATCAGAATCATTATGAGTCAATTACAAGGGACAACTGCTTGGAACATCTTACAATCCATCAAACAACAGCATTTGCCTATCCTTAGGAAGGTGTCAATAGCTGGATAAAAAAGCCAAATCCATTTTAACAGGGCCTTCTCAGTGGTCACATCCTTCAATATACTATTTTCTCTTGTGTCTTGTTTTATTTGATTTTTTAAAAAGAAAATAGACACATAAATACAGTTTTTGAATAAATCTTAAAAGCTATATAGTCTATTGCAGAGGTCAAACTGGATTTCTTTGAGGGCTGGATTAGCATTGTAGTTCTCCTTGGGCTGGCCAGAGGTGGGGAAATGGGATGGACACCTCCTGGAACTCCCTGCCAGCCAAAATGGGGCATAAGGTGGTCGCGTGCAGGCCCCCCACACCCCATTTGTCCAGCAGAATGCTGCAGGAGGCTGTCCAGGACAAAAATGGGTTGTGAGGGGGGCTGCACACAGCCTCCTGCTCCCCATTTTGGCTGCCAGTGGCACCGCGGGCCAGTCCTTTGCTATTTCCAGGCCAGATTTAAACATCCCTGGTCTATCAGATTGTTCACCAGATTTTCTGTAAGAATTAACTTATGAATACATTAAATCTTTTTGTTCTATATAAAAACCCTGAAAGTTTTCATCAGGAAAATATCTTGAAATGTTAATACATGTCCCTGGCAACTGAAGTAGAACAATTGTGTAGCATAATTTCTTAACAACATAATTTGAGCATTCCTTTGTTCTTATCATAATACACAGCTCACTCATCTTTCCACATCAGCTGAAAGGAAAGAATTCAAACTTCTTGGCTCTTTGATGAAGAGGGATTTAAATTAAAATTACTTTGAATAGAGATTTCAGAATAGGTTGGGGATCACCAACAGAGAACTTAATTCAGAGCTGATACCACAATAACTGAATTAAATTAAAAGAAGGCAAAGAATCTTTAGCAATTATTTGAGTATTTCAACATACATAGTTTTGTAGAATTAAAATATATTGTTCTAAGAAACTTCAAAGTACAGATAGTGCTTGACTTAAACCATTCATTTAATGACTACTTTACGTTACAACGGCATTGAAAAAAGTGACTTATGACTGTTTTTCACATTTACGACCATTACAGCATTTCCATGGTCATAAGATCAAAATTTGGGTGCTTGGTAACTGGCATGTATTTATGACAGTTACATTGTCCTGGGTCTTGTGATTACCATTTGTAACCTTCCCACTGACTTCTGACAAGGAAAGACAAAGGTGGAAGCCAGATTTACTTAATAAATTACACAATTCACTTAACAACTGCGGTGACTAATATAAGAACTGCAGCAAAAGAAGTATGTAAAATAAAGCATCTGTCTCACTTAGAAGCATAAATTTGGGCTCAGTTGTGGTTGTAAGTAATTGAGGATTACTTGTAACAATCTGCAATATAAAAATATAAAATACAATTTATATTGTGAAATATGATGTAGCATAATAACAAGCAAGATTGTGTATATTGTATTGTTGGTGACAGAAGGAACTTTCAGTGTCTCAGACAAGAGCTCCCCCTTCTGTTATATATCTCATTTTACAATACTGTAAACACAAATGATCTAATAATGCTGCTAGTTACTGATGCAGCAATTTTAGATTACTGAAGAGATTTGAAATCAAATTTTCCTTCTTTTTCCACAGAATTGGTTCACCCGAAATCTTCACACTCGTTCTAATTTTTTTTATTCTTTAAGGACAAGTTGCCTCGGAAAGGCTACTTGAACATATTAATATTTATTTATTATATGACTTGGCTGCCAACAGTTGCCACTTCATTTTGTTCACATAATTGCACCATTCAGGGTACACCACAAGGAGATAAATTAGTTTTATCACAACTTATTAATAATCATACTTCTACATTATTGGCATATGGAATAAAATGTCAAGTGTTGAATCTCTTGGCCTTTGATTGTAAATCCCATTTAAATAGTGGAACTGCAAAATGATTATGATAATCAACAGTTTGCTTTGCAAGCCAAAAAAACAACCAACCTTCTTGAATTACCTTGTTCTTTGTGATCAAGACAAGGAAGTCATTTGGTTTGTTTTCATAACAGTCCTAAGTTTTATCCTCCAACAGATGCTCTATGATGTATATTACACATAGTCAGTCTCCCCAGTCTGCATACCAAACTTTTAGGTTTGCTGGATTGTGTTATCGCCGCCAACCGTGGCTTAGCTAACAAACCATGGTCTCTCATTGTTCAGTTTCATTAGGTGAAATAGCACAGATCTTAAATTTTATAGGTATAGTGTTCATAAAACTCGAGCACCCAGTTGGTATGAAGTTGGAAAGAACTCAGTCCTCGAATTGAAAAGAAACCCCGAATACCCCTGCCAAATTGCTTTTTTTGTCGGCCCCTCCCCTCCAATATTTCCCGTATATAACCACAAGTACTGCACCTCGGACAAAGCGAAACTAGCTTGAACCTGCTACTAAAACTTTTTTTTTTACATTGCTAAAGGGAGTCAAGATGGGTTGCATCTGTCCATAGATTCGAATCGAAAGTCAAAGCTTTGAAAAATACGAATAGTCATTCTTCAGTTTAGTAGCTCTACGTTTTATTTTTAAATGCGAGGACCTTTAGATGCCTATAGCTATCGCCTGAATGTTTTGCTTATTTATTATTTGTCTTACACGATTCCTAAATCGCCTAATCACACGGACTTCGAAAAAACCGCGAAGGGCCCACAACTAATATATCGTTACCACGATCTCCCCTATCTTTCTCACGGGATGACGGGCTTTCGACGCGACTTGCCATTTTACGCCGGTGGCCGTTGAAGGCGCCAAGGGGGTCCTGAGAGTTCGAAGACAGAAGCGGTCCAATCAGACAGCAGGGCTGGGCAGGCGCTCTGTTTGAGTGGCTGATTGACGGCCTGCGCCCAGAGGACAGACGGCTTGAGGAGATGGCCGTCGGGTGGTGAGGAGGGCAGCGGCGGCTCGGAAGGGCGGCTATGGATGGTTCCGGAAAAAGGCTGGCCCAGTTGGCCGTGCAGCAGCAGCTCCGAGCCACTTACGGGATCAAGCTGAAAAATCGCACCGGGAAGAGAAAAGCGTCCAGGTCGACGGCCGCGAGTGGGGTGAGTCGCCAGGGATTGAGGGGGACGCTCCGCCATCCATCAGCCGCCCTTGCGGACTCGTGTGGAGGCGCTGGCAAAGCCGGTGGGTTGCGGTGGCCCGTGGCGTCCGTTGGAAGCGAGGCAGCTGCCTTTCTTGCAGCCTGTTCGGGGCGTCCCTTTCGCTCGAAGGTGCTTCCTGAGTTGTTCCCGAAGACCCCGACAAAAGGGCGGCGTTGAGCTGTGTAATATAGGTAGTCGTCAACTTACGATCACAATGGAATCCAAATGTATGTTGCTAAGGGAGAAATTTGTTAAGTGAGCTTTGCTTCATTTGACGACTTTTCTTGCCATATTTGTTAAAAGTGCAGTTGTTAAATTAGTAACAACATTGTTAAGTGAAGCTGGCTTCCTCATTGACTTCACTTAACAGAAGGTAGCCAAAGAAGATCATATGACCCCTCTGGACACTGCAGCTGACATAAATGTGAATCAGTTGTCAAGCATCCGAATGTAAATCACGTGATCAATGGTCATAAGTGTAAAAAGGTCACAAGTCACTTTCAGTACCATTGTACGTTCAAATGGTCACAGAGGGAACTGTTGTAAGTCGAGAACTACCTGGACAACTTAGGGTGGGAATACAGTAGCTATCTGCAAACAATAGTCATTTGCTCTCTTGTGTTAGCAAGCAAGGCATACTACGGTGGGCGAGGTAGACCTGAGGGCAGGACAAGAAGCAATGGGTGGAAGAGTATCAAAGATTCTAGAACTGAGGAGAAATTTCCTGATGGAACAGTTAATCAGTAGGGCAAATTACCTGCCGAAGTTGTGGGTGGCTCCAGTACTGGAGGTTTTCAAGTTGTGACTGGACAGCTATTTGTCCAGAATGGAATAAGGTCTCCTTTTTGAGCAGGAGGTTGGACTAGAAGACTTCCAACCCTATTTTGGGTTCTATGGATTAACTGATAAAAATAACATAGTTAAGAAATGCCACTTTGATTTTGAAAATGGGAATACGGAAATGTCTATGGAGATTTTCAGTCATCCAGGTCATGGTTGTTCCAAAGGTGCTTTTTCAAGAGGCAACAAGAAAGTCCAGCTACCTCATGAAAAAGCACCTTTGGGAATATGGGAAAGTCTGTTGGTCTGTATCTCAGTATAATTAATGGCAGTTATCTTCAAAGATAAGATCTGATATTGATTTTTAGCTCCCTAAATCCCTTGATCTATTTAGAATATTTAAGATGCGGGAGTAAAACTTCTTGCAGTTTTCTTTGCTTGAGAAAGCTTTTCGTCTAACTCACTGATTCTATCAAATAATTTTATTAAGACTACCTGTGAAGAGATGCAGCGTGAGATTGTAGGTTGTAGTGATTTAGGATTTAACATGTATAAAAACCAAATAACTTTATTATTTATTTGCTACCTATCTCATTTCAAATTAATTTGGGGCAGCTTTCATCATTAAAAGCTTTATAACCATAAAAGAGAAATATTTCTAAAAGGATAAAAAGTGTTGCTAAAATACTTACCTATGTGTTGATAACCCAAAAGAAAACATCTTGATTTAATTAGAAATGTACTTTGCTAGATTTTTCTCCCTGACCAAATAAGCATAATAGAATTGATCTTCTTTTCTCTGCTCTGTAACTCTTTTGAATTCTAGATAACAAATTTATCTTTTTGGTAGGCTTTTAAAATAGATAAAATTTAAAAGATAGATACATTAATTCATTGTGATTTTAGTAGTAGAGAAAGAAGTTGTTACATCTCCTTGTGATAAAGATACAATGCATATATTGTATCTTAGAAATACAAGGAAAAACAAGCAAACATTTGGTTACTTATTCTTGCTTGAGTAAGCAAGTATACCTATGCTTAAAAAGAGTGCAATGTGATTAGATAAATGCTATCTATAGTTTATTCTCCTGGTATGTCCATTGGGCAACTTCAGCTGATGAGTAAGCTGTTATTCAAAACTTATATCACATAAGATAATATTCAAGAAGCTACTGCTATAATACAAATTATATAGAAGACTTTCATAGGAAGTTTTTAGAAGGTTGCCTTTTTTCAGTTTTAGGTATTTTGTATATGTTAATAAGGTGAGTGTTTGACATGGAAATAGTCATTAAATTATTAATTTTGGAATGATTAGCGGCTAGAATAAGCAACTTGCAAACTATAACTGCTTTTTTGTTTGCTAATATTACATTTAAAAAGATGTAAATAAATTTATACCAGAAGACTCTTTAGATTTTAGTTCCTTATTTTGTTAGTGAAACATATTTTTCTACATTATTAAATGATATCATTATTAAATGATATCATTATTAAATGATTTTTCAGGGGAAAGTATTTGGAATACCTCTTCATGAATTACCTCAAGTTGTAAGTGAATATGGAAATATACCTTGGTAAGTTACAATTTGACTATAATTATTATATAAATTATATAACTGTTATATAACTATATGACTATAACTTCACAAATATGCCAAATTTATGTTAGGTAATATTTAAATTAGGTTTAGGTTTGGCACAAATGTAACAGTTAAGAATCAGCTCTGTAATGCAATAAGCAGGAGACATAATGTCTCTCTTAATGGAGAGACAGTTTTTTCTAGCATTACAGTGCAATAATGGAAAGGGTGAGAAAGAACAGTAGATATTCAGGATAAAAGTAACTATATATTATTATTTTTGCAAAACTGCTAGTGACAGAATAAAGGAAGTTGCACTTCATCCAGAATTAAACAGTGAATATTTTATATATCTCATCCTATTAACTGTAATACTTATCAATCTGAATATAGGCAAATTAAGACCAGATTGCAAAAGTGTTGTTCAAGTGTTCTTTTCTCTCTCTCATCAGCTTTTTAGTTGAGGCTTGTCAATACTTGGAAGAACATATTCAAATAGAGGGACTCTTTAGAAAATCTGGATCAGTTGTTCGTTTAAAAACTTTAAAGGTACAGCACTTCCCCATTCTGTTTTATTTTTAACAATGTTGATGTGTTGACACTGATGTATTTAATGTTGCTGTATGCTCTTTTCACAAATTTATACCAGAAACAAAATATGTTGTCTATGTGTAAATTGAATTACTCAGTAGATTTGATCTTATTAGCTCCATTGCCATTTCTCAAAGTATGCAGTTTTCTCCATTGACAATATTTATTTTCTTACTATTATTAGAATAAACTGGATAAAGGTGAAAATTGCCTATCCAGTGCACTACCATGTGATGTTGCGGGACTTCTGAAGCAGTTCTTCAGAGAATTGCCTGAGCCAATCCTTCCATATCATCTGCAAGAAGCTCTTATTAAAGCCCAGAAGTTAGGTAGCGAGGAGCGGAATTCTGCTACACTGTTCATCTCCTGCCTTGTAAATGAGGGAATAATTGAAATTCTCAGATATTTCTTCCAGTTTCTCAAAAAAGTGTCTCTAAGGTAATGCAGATTTCATGAAGATTTTGGCTTTGATTTGCCCTCTGTTATATGCCTGCAGTATAGAATGCCAGAACTATAGCAGTTAAGAATGATGTGAAGATTCAGTATTTGCTGCTTTTGAATTGGAATGTTTTTGATGTCCTAAATCAGGGGTGTCAAAAAACTGGATTTGTTCGAAGCATTGTAATTCTCTGCGGGCCTGTGAGGGGGCGGAGTCAGGGAGTCGGGTGGGACACGGGATGGATGCCTCCTGCAGCACTTTACCAGCCAAAATGGGATGCGCAGGGCCCTTTTTAGGGGCATTTTTGAACCATTTTTCTGCCTATTTTCGCCAGGAGAGGCACCATAGGCTGATCCTTTGCTATTCCCAGGCTGGCTGGATTTAAGCACCCGCAGGCAAGATCGGGCTCACGGGCTTTGAGTTTGATCCCTGTCCTAAATTAATCAGACTTGTATTACATATATGACATTTATTTTTAGTAAGCAATTTTTTTTCAAAATACATATTGATAAGATATCACAGTTTAACTATTTTTAAACAATTAAAAAAATGAAACATTAAGAAAAACATTCCTTTTTCTTTTGGAGCATGTAGTTAGAAAAATAAATAAATGACTAAATCATGTTTTGATTATAATAATATTTTGTTCTAAGATTTCTCGTTGAAATAATTTAAACTTTGAGATTTGCACCAAAGTGTATGTAGTTCCCCCAAGAGCTGCAAACCCTATCCAGGCCTTTGATAGACTTTCATGTTTTGGATTTTTTTGTTTGTTTTGTTTTTTGGTGAAGGGGCATATCTGCACAAGATAACAGCAAGCTTGGGAAAACAATCTTGTATCAAGTTTATAGTAAAAATACTAGAACCAAAGTTGTAACTAGTTTGTAATTAAGAACTCTTCCTGTGCTGATTTAGCATTTTGAACAATGAATATTAAATAGTATTAGTTATATTTAAATATGAAATCTAATGCTATTCTGTTTTTTTTCATTGCATAGATCATCTGAGAACAAGATGGATAGTTGTAATCTAGCAGTAATTTTTGCTCCAAATCTCTTTCAATCAAGTGAAATTGAAAAAATGTCTGTACAAACAGAGAAGAAACTCCGTTTGCAAGCTGGCGTTCTGCAGACATTGATTGATCATGCAGAAGACATAGGTAAGGTGGTGATGATCAGTATTATTAGAGTATTGTTTAGTCTTTTTTTTTTTTTTTGGAGGAACCTAATTATACCTTTTTCAGGACAAATACCAAAGTTCATCCTGGAGAAAATACCATCCATGCTTGGCATGGATAATTCTGCCTCTACACCTGTGCTTCATGATGAACAAGAAAGCGAAATTGAAACTCCCTCTGAACACTTGAGAAAGAGACGGCAGAGCATAGGAGGTAATAAATAAATTGCTTCTGCAATTGTTTTTTTTTTAACTTAAGTTTTAAAAATGCAAATGTTTATCAAGGGCTAAAAAACCCTAAATATTAAAATGTTGATTGCTTGATGTATCTTCAATTTCAGATATTGTTAGTGGAGCTCTGAATAAACTTAAATCTAACAGAACACCCTCCACTACTCCTCAGAGAGACCAATGTGGTAGGTATAGTGCATTTGCATGAAGCCTTTCATGGCAGCAAGGCTTGAACATATTAACAATATTGCAGTACAGGAATAGTATATGGTAGATTACAATGTAAACAAGTCAGTAATACTTGTTTTTATCTATATACTATTCCATTGATCTGAGTTTTACACTTAAGACATGATCTGCTTATTTTGCTGCATATTAAAGCTTGAGTGCCATTTTGTACTTTGCCACTATAACAGCTAAAAGGATATTTCAGCTATTATTTCAGTTTGCATAATGCTCCAAAAGCATTTACTTATATTGCTAATTATAAATCCTTATTTTGTGTTACATTGCATGGCTTTGTTCTAATATGTGGGTGGGAAATAAACATGGTGATTGTTGCAGTTTTTGTTAAATAATGGCAGACGGTATGGAAAGAAACAAAAAATATTTTTATGTGGCCATACCGTGCTTAATTGTATGTATGTGATGTAGTGATTGATACGTTGAATTAGGAGGTTCAGATTCAAGTCCACCTTTAGCTATGGAAACTCACTCAAATTACAGTCAATCAGTCAATCTCTGTCAGCCCAACATATCTCAATGTTGCCTTCATGCAAACAAATGGAGTTGCTCATGTAGGCCAACTTGAGCTCTTGGAAGAAAGGAAGAATATAAAAATGTAATTAAACAAGCATTACAAAACATGGTAAACAATATGTGCAGGAGGCCCTTTAAACTACTAACTCTACCTCTTTGTTCAGCACTGGAATCCAAATGAAGACGTCTAAAACAATGGCTATATAGATTTGGCTTGTACATATCCGGTAAATGAAAGCCATTTCATTTGTTTGTTTAACTGGACAGAATTAAACTTAAAGAACATAATTATTTGCATCCCTAAGTTTAGTTTATACTTGAAGGAATACAGTTACCAATTTTAAAATACTTAATATGAAAGAATAAATGTGGACTGTTCCAGTTTTCCACGTTCCTTTTTTTTTTTTTTAAGAGTGTGGAGTACGTTTTCTCTCCCCTTCCCCAGTTATTTCAATTTCTCCTTTTCATTGCTCTTCACTTGCTAATTGCAGGATGATGCAAATAATTTCTATTCACAATTGTGCTGCACAAAGTATTAATAATCTATATTTTTGTATATTTTCTCATATTAAATATTTGACTGCACATATTTTTTTTTGTTCACAGTCTTTTCATCAATGACTCCAGTGATGGTTACTCCAAATTTTAAGCGTAAATATCCTGCAGATTCCTGTCAACGCTTATCTAGCAAGAAAAGGCGATCTGTTGGACATAGCATGGGTCCTGAAATACTACCAAATAACCTTTTTAACATTAGCTTAACACCTGGATCAGGTAGAGTAAAAATATTCAGTAATGTTCTTTGGGTGTTCAAATTCCTATCTCTGCACACATCTTTATTACAGACAACAATGCAGAAATATTCTGTACAAACAACACTACCATGACATTTTATTTACTTCTCACATTGCTTAATAGTATTTACATAGCATTCAAAGCATTTCATATGCTTTAAGACTAATTTACAAATAAATGAGTTTGGTGTATCAATGAGTAAACATTTCACTGAACTATCCACATCTAAAAGCTTGGGAAAAGAATTTCATTGTTAGAAAAGAACAAAAATTTTCAAGTAATTTTGAAAGTCTTGAATCTTTGAAGACTAATTTGAATTCTTAACGTGCTAATTTTGGCACAGATTCCTAAATGTATTTGAAGAAGTCATCAATAATTGAACTGACCATGAGGATAATCAAAGATGACATATTCCATAATATACTACAATTTTGGGACTGTTAGTGGGGTATAGTACTAACAGATATTGACAGATATAGTACTAACTTGGCGGTACAAAGAGAACAGGGCTTAAACAGAATAGCTACATGCATTCTGAGCCATGCCTATCTTCAGGATTTTTTTCTCTGCAATCCCCAGCCATATCCTGTCTATTTTTTTTAATATGGGCTTTCTTTTATGAACACCATATTTGGTCTAGTTCTATTTTTTTCAGAAGTTTATTCTCTTCTTACATTGGCAATAATAAAAATGAAAACAGCTATTAATATTTTTAATAAAATTTATGGGGAAGTTATTTTTAGAATATTGTATATTGAATAGATTTCTGGACCAGATAATTTTTTGGTTTGACTAAGCAGAATTTTCTTTGTTCTTTAAAGGGAAATAGACATAGGGATATGAAAGCAGACATTTTTATTTTTAAAAAATTAATTTATGCTTAAAATTATATTCTTATGTAGAATAATTTTAAAATAAGCTGCTATTTTTGTAATTCTTATAGCTCCATTTGTAGATAGTCCTTTTGTGTCTCTGGATACATCTCAATCTTCATTATCTACCTCAGCTACTTGTGAGAAATCTCTCTCTAATGTAAGAAGTCGAAGGAGCAAAAGGATTGCCAATAAAAAAGTACAAAGGTATGTTTGTTAAAATAGGTACTTCTGGCACAGAAGATGTAATATGTTTCTTGTTATGTTTTAAGGTGTTAAAATATTATTTTATATTCTGAACAGTATTAAATACAATGAGTGAAATCTTATGGCCTTTGGTTTTTTTGAAAGTTACTTGATCTCTTGGTATTCATGTTATTTTACTGTAGTATCTCATATTCATTTTCCCTTTGTACAGTATATACATGTTTTTATGCTTTATTATATTTATAAATAATGAATATAAAATCCATGATAAAATAAACATATTTAGAAATATTTAGCTTTTTCTCAGTTTTAGTATTTGTTTTATGAATGGAAAGTTACAAGAAATATCCAGGAATTAATTGAAAGTTCATTGTTTATCATATGAAAAAGTAATATCCGTTCTATACTTGACACTAATGTTCTATTATCTACTCAGGAATGGATCTCCCACAAATTCAGTAGATGTTCTTTTTCCCATTTTTGTTGTTATTTTTTATTTTATAACCAGCTTATTTTTAAATAGTTATTTTCCTTTAAATTTGCTGATTTTAGAATATCAGTTTTATTTATTTTTATCCTACCTTCATATACAATACTCCTTCCTCCTATTTTCCCCATAGCAATAATAGTGTGAGATGTATTGGACAGAGAGAGAAAAAGTGACTAGTCTAAAGTCATCTAGCCAGCTTTCATGCCCAAAGTGGGATTAGAACTCACAATATCCTTGTTTCTAGGCCCGTACTTTAACCACTATACCGAACTGGTTCTCATCAGTAATTTATAACATTATTCAGTCACCTTATCTCTCTTTTCTTTCAGAGTTGAATCTGGAAAAACAGGTTGTTTTTCGCCTAAAATCAGCCGGAAAGAAGTGGTACGCAGGTCATTACGATTAAAGTTCATTCTTGGAAGAAGCAACAGACAGGTACTATAAGTATATAAAACCATGTTTCACTCATTAATGGAAATAGTAACTTCTATAAACTCCATGCAACTAATATTCACAGATACATACACACAAAACAATTCATTACAGCTGGTTATGATTAGAAGTTGAAGAGGAAAATAGCAGTTTGAACTGACCATTTCTTAGAAGCTTATTTTCATAATCTTAGGCCAGTAATAGTCTTTTGCAGAATATTCTTGGTGGTTTATTGTAATAAAGACCGAAGGGTAATTCAATCTGTTATGTGATATAGGATGTGCAGTAGTCTAAATAGTCTAAAAATCTGAAGAATTGCTTACTGACATTATCTCCATGAAGATGTTTGCTATTTTTCTGATATAAAAGTAACCTGTTCTTAATTTTTAGTATTTACCATTTATCAATTTACTGTACTTCAGTCTTGCTTTCATTCCTCTTTTCTTGTGGTTGCCTTCTTAATGGCCAATGCCTGCTAGTTCATTCTCTCTTATGGTATGGTTTCCTGTTAGAAATCCCAGGTGCTCTCTATGTTTATGAGAATGTAGAAGAATAGAAACAGCATTTGATAAAAATTGTATCAAACATTTTTTTATTTTTAAGAATGCTGCAATGGAACATGAAGATAATCACAGAACTGAAAACATTGGTCACCGACTTGCTGGTCATCAAGATAAAGAAAACGGAATGGGAACTATGAAGACTGCAGCATTGTTAAGCCCATGTGTTGGTAAGTCTGTAATTAAAAAGGGTAAATATAATGAAACCTTGATATAGCAAATCTTTTTCAGTAACAATAGTATTGTGTTACTTCTATTTTTATTGTAACCAAGTACAGTACTTTCCAGATTCTTGGACTTCAGCAACATAACTGATGCAGGAGTTTTAGGGCTGTAGGGTCATTATAGTCAATTCTTGAACTAAACTGTGTTTTATAAGCTCTGCTTGGTTGAAAAATAGAATAAAAATCCATATAATAAAAGATGATGCAGAACTTCAAGGTTAATCATGCCTGATACAAGTCAATCTTCCAACAACTGTTGATTGGGCAGTATCTCATGATTAGCATACATTTTTACACTATGATAGCCACCATACTTCCTTTTCTCTTTGCTGCTAGTTTTCTACAGTGTTTGATTATCTTGTGGGTTCTTTGAAAGAAAGACAGTCACTATCAGAACTGAGCTCTTTGTCAGTAGTTTATCCATAAGGCTAAACGGTAGGCTGAGTCAATCTCAGTCCAGTTGTATCTGGGTTCTCAAAAATATATACTCATGTAGTCCTACTGTGTTTCTATACTGGAAGCAATAGCATGTTATTGGTGTACTGTCCCTTTTCCAAATGAGACTAATGCATTTACAATTGGACATACATACAAATTTGCACTTCAGAATACAAGTGATTACTTCTGGTCATGTATTCAGATATAAAACAATCACAAATTATTTTCCTAGTATGTTCCTATTTGACACTTCAGTTTTAAATATACATTCTAAATATATAGAATGATTTTGTGAAGATTGCTTCATTTTCCATTAAGATTTTTGTTCCTTTCTACATAATTCATATAAGGCACTAGAATTAACACGGGAGAAGTACAATGTATCCCCAAGGTAAAAAGAAGAGATCAGAATGACGTGACTATTACATTTATATGTTCTTTTAAAGCTAGTCCACTAATGGCTCTTTTTATTTTTAGTAACCTTATTGGGCCAGTGAAGTTATAACAATGATATTACATGGTACTATGATATAAAAGTTCTGATATATTTTATCTGGAATTGCAGTATTAATGTTCATTTGCTGTGTACAATTTTGATTTTGCTGATTTTTTTTAAAGTGTCTGTTTTTTAAGGTTTGAAAAACCTCAGCAAGTCAGAAGAAAATCTACAAAATTCAAGTTGTCATACTACAGCAAACTATAGAATGTCTTGGATTGGTCCTGCAACCACAGACTCTCAGGAGACCAGAATTTCATTCATGGGATGTCCTGAAACAGAAATCTCTTCTTCTGAAACTGCTCCTGCTGCTAGAAAGCCATTAATTATTCCTACTGCGCCCATGTTCGCAAGTAGTGAATGTGATAGCAGTAAACAAAAAACATCTTTTTGTGAGGATGAAAATAATTTAACTGAACACATGCTACTGAGAATTAAGAAAGCATTTTCTGAATCTGGAAGCAACCTTCATGATTTATATGAAACAGAGTCTTCAGCATCAAATTTACTAAAATTCAAAAATCCAGAACTAAAATTAAAGAAAGATTCCTTTAAAACAACAGATAAGAAAGTAGATGTTAAGGAGGAACCTCAGTTCGCAAAATCAGTCACTAAATTGAATACCATTGATCAGGTCAATGCTATTAATGGACTCCTCGTCCAAAATAATAAGAGTGATCATCCAATCCATATTTTAAACCAAAGTGAGGAATTAAAAGAAGTAGACCAGTTGATTACATCTCATGTTATTCAATTAAATAATGTGCAGGAGATAGTGGAATCAAATAAGCAATTTATCTGTGCAAAAAGGGAATCTAAATACTGTAATTCAAAGAAAGAGGTATCTTTCTCAGAAGGTGGAGATAAAAATGACCAAATGTTTCTTCAAATGGAATCGTATGACAAATCTAAATCTTCCCCTTCAGGAAAAGTGGCTGATCATATACATTGGTTCAACAAACTTTCATTAAACGAACCATATTCTGCAACCAGAAGTAAGGCAGTACTTAAATTTCAACGTACCCCAGTCCGTCAATCTGTAAGGAGAATAAATTCCCTCTTGGAAACTCATAAACAGTCAGTTACTAACAAAAAAGCTGTTGATGGCTGTACTTCTCTTGCTAAATCAGTGAGCTATGAAACTGCATTGTCTTCCTATGCAGTAACTACGGACAATTCGCTGATAAATTCACTACCTTCTAAACTGACATGCAAAGAAAATCATGATCAGTTGGCTCTGTTTCCCAAATCCTATCCTCAGTTGATACATTCATCAGAGCAAACTATCAAAGAAACATTTAGTAATAATTCCAAATCTGTCCTTGAGGACTTAACTAACCATGAAGCACCAAAAACTGTTATGAAAACAAGCACAAGCTTAAATGCTTCAGTGGGTACATCTGATAAATACGTTCTCAGGAAAATGGTAGGAACAAAGTCTCGGTATAGGGGATCACCAAAAAACCCAATCCCCACAACAAAACTTCTTCCAATTGTCAAGCCTCTTGATTTATAATGGTTTGATCCCAGCCATATTTCTGTGCTCTTATATCTAAGCTTGTAAATGTAAACCTGAAAGTGTTGGATCCAGAATCGGTTTCGCGTAGAAGAAGACCTTATTCACAGATAGATCTTACTGGTGGAGGTTGTTGATGTCATTTTCCATCCCTTTGAAGTCACTTGTGCTTCCCCAGATCTGCACAGAAGTGAGGAATTCTCCAAAACAGTAAAGCAAATGCTGCTGTGTTGTGCAGGCGGGGAAAGAACATTCTGAGAGGAATTCCATTCAGGCAATATTCCTGCTGGCAAAAAAGCTCAATCCAACATTTATTTTTCTTTAAGTTGTCTTAAGTATGTCTCTTTCTTGAATTTATTTGGGACTGAAACTTGAAATTCTGTTGAGTGAATGAAGCTTGAATAAGTTCTGCTGAGTAGCATTTATTTCAAGAGCCCACATTTTGGTACTTGGTTTTTATGTTTTACCAAATTTTATGTATGAGAACCTGGAAGGGCTGCTAACTGTAACTTAAGTCAGAGATAAACAGTTAAAGGATTGGTTTTTAGAAAAGAAAAGGCTTAATACTACATTTGCAAAATACTTAATTTAGGGGTTAAGTTTTGCAATGTGCCATTTTTTAAAATATTCGGTTATCTAGAAGGCTTGTGTTTGTAAAATGTATTTTACATTTTGGGAGTGGTAATTTAGATCCTCTGGCAACAGCAAATGTATTTTATCCATACTTTGGACAGGTGCACTTTTTTGTAGACTCAAACAAATGATGACTCGGTAAAGTACATGTATCAAATCATCACATGTTCTACAATTGGTGTGGAAATGTATTGAGAATTCTAACACAGCAAATGGAAGAATGTCTCAGAGCTGCTGAACGGATGTTATTGTCTTATGTTCTATACTGGGGAGAGGGTAGAAGGTAATGATAGAGCTTGCTAGTTCTTTTTATGACTGTACTATAATATAGTATAATATAGGATATTGTATAATTCATAAAAATGTTGTGATTGAGATACATTGTATAAAGCCATACTGTTTAGATGCAAAGCATTTTGATCAACTTGCTCTATTGAAATGATGCATAATTGTTGTCTACTATATATAAATTATTTAAATTTGAAAGAGTTTTAGTGTAGTTTGGGGAGAAGAATGCTAAAAACTCTTACCTCTGAAATAAATATTTTTTTCTATAATGTACAGTATATGCTGTATTTAGATTTTTTTTGTACACATCTATGTATATACTGCCTTCATGAAAAATTGTTAGATCCAATTAATATTGGAGCACCCCAAGGGTGTGTTCTGAGCCCCCTATTGTATTCACTCTACACATACGACTGCACGGCCACCACTAATTCTACCACAATCATCAAGTTTGCTGATGACACTGTAGTAGTAGGTCTGATTTCTGATAACAACGAGACAGCCTACCTAAAAGAGATCAAGAATCTAGAGAACTGGTGTCTGGAAAACAAGCTCCTTCT